>JAJLWE010000015.1:0-271836 GCA_030564625.1 Zygoascus hellenicus
TAAGCGGTGGATATTTTGCGTTCTCGTTTCAAACGCAGGGGAAAACCCTGTTGCCAGGTAAAAACCGTTCGGTGTCTCACGAATCGACGGACCACCTAAAGTAATGAAGTATGGTTCAGCGTCTATGCACTACCTAAACCCCGTGCTTACCTAATAGAGAGTAGACGGAAGCTAAAATCTGGCGACTGCTTTCAGACGTTGATAATATCCAAAAGCTTAGCAGTATCCAGGAGGGGAGAATACTTCCGGAGAATGTTTTGCTTGGCCTCAAGTCTGTTGCACCTCAATATTGATACAATTGTTTGTTTTATTCTGGATCACGTGACTACGTTGTTGCTAGCTATCACGACCTGAGCTCTGTTCACAAATATTTCATCAAAATCGGCAATAGTTTAGTGGCTAGAATTTCCGCCTGTCAAGCTTAGTTCAAGCAGCGCGCGGGGGACCGGGGTTCAATTCCCCGTTGCCGAGTTTTTTTTACCTTTTTACATAATCTCGTGTCGGCTATGACAAACATAGCATGACAATGGTTACTCGTAGATTTCATCACAATCGGCAATAGTTTAGTGGCTAGAATTTCCGCCTGTCAAGTTCAATTTGAACAGCTCGCGGGGGACCGGGGTTCAATTCCCCGTTGCCGAGTCTTTTTTTTAGCTCATGTGGCAATTTTTCGGCCTTTTCGATTCTTTAAAGCATACAGACTTTTTTACTCATTGCACCTGTTCAAATCTACTCTTGGTATCTCTAATTGGTCTGAATATATCTTGAACTGCCAAAAGTAAATGATAATTCTTGAAAGTTTGGTCTCGATTTTTTTTTCAGTTATAGCTGTTCTGATTTGTGCGCGTTTTTTACTGCTAGTTTTTCCAAAAAATTCAAGTATGGCTGCTATGTTACTGGTGCACAAAGAGATAGCTCAAAGTAACATAAGGAACGAAAAAGAAAAAATAAAAACCACACACTCTTTTAATCAAATAGGATGGCTCGAGATTATTCACGTAAAAAAGGAAAACCAATAAATCCAAGAATTTCCTGCACGTTATCAACAGTATCGAAGTGTCTTGCAACGAGACAACCAAAACACACACAGATGTATATCACGAAGAATTATTGACATGATATTGGTAATCATGAGACATATAGGTATACTTCTTCTAAATAGTTTCCATGATGCAGATATCTTTTCTTCATTTTTACTTGTTTTAAACACCTGTCTCGCAGATAGAACCGTTAAGTAATCGAGATAGAGGTTAGGGCATATGAATAGAGAAGTTGAGCCCACTAAATACCAAGGCATTGACAAATCAACTCCTGGACTCCAGTCAGCTGAAAATAACATGAGATTATTGTTCCCAACCAAGAAAGCTTGGTCTCTTGCTCGAATCACATAAAATTGTCGTTTGCTTATTTTATATGACTTCTATCAGGTAATTGATAGAGAGATATGTATAAATAATTTAGTACAGCACTACATTGTTCCGCCTGGTAGTCATCTAGAATGACCTAAAAATGTATTCAACGCTGAAATGGCTCTTTTATAGATCAGAAAGTCAGTAGCAACATATGAACATGCATGGTTTGAATATTTTTACAAGATGCGATTAAGGACTAATGCTACGAGTAAAGCCAATTACGTAGCTGACTACCTGAAGAGAAACGTTGGATGCCAATAGAGAAAAGAATCAAATCTAAAAATCGATAGTAAATTTTAGATATCACAAAAGCTACATTTTTCTACATGTAACTCATCATTCTAAGAAGTAGTAACTAGCCTTGAGTTCATGAGACGCGCTGTGGTGTTTATTCTTCTTCAAAAGTCATTCCGATAATAAATAATCTCTAGATGGCTGAAGCAAATCTATCAAAATGTGATTTATCATTTTAAATAGGTATTCAGAATTTTGAACCACGCTCAATTTATTAATTTATCTAAAATCAACTACGAGAAATGTAAGATGAATTCCTTCTGACTCTGGTTAGTCTTTTCAAATAGTCGATGATACTTTTTCACATCTTCAGGTGATTCGTACAGTGGTAAATAATAATACCAGTAAGCTTAAAATTATATTTGGAATGTAATGCCCAAAGTTCTTCTTTTCGTCATCTAGAAATTCATGAAGTAATCATAGAACTAATTATATTAATGAGTTACTAGGAAACAGTGAATGTTCTCCCTTTGAAAGCCAACAGGTCTCTAAAAAACTTGATTTTTGGAATAATCACATTTGAACAACGAAGCTGGATATAAAGCAAAGGGTTCGAGCGACTCAAATTTTTTTTAGGGAAGATAAACCGAGATAATTCGACCGATAGAGCTAACTCGGGGAAAGATAATTAATCATATTGTGATATCATAAAACATGCAAAGAATTCCAATGTTGCCATGTGTATACGCGTTATAAATGCATCTTAGTAAAAGCTTGATGATTGTCGTCTTAAGAAAAGTAGCGGAAGCTGGCAACCACAATACTGTAAGTATCTTCGCAACAAACTCACAAAATGAAACATATGACTAAAAAAACATAAAATTTGGGGGATAGGTAAGAAGCTGCTAAGAGGGCTAGAGATTCTCAAGAAAAACATAGTTGAAAAATGCGAACAAGTGATCAGATTTCAGGGTCCTGATCAAAGGACATCTTTATGGAAAACTCTCAATAGCTACAGATGCTGAAATCAAAGAATACAAAGCTATTTTCTCAACTTCATTTGAGTTGTTTGTCTGGAGAAGGCCGATTTAGTGTTTAGTGCCTTGCACCGTTTTACAGCCGAAAGCGAATACAACAATAACTTAAGAATGAGGTATATCTAGATAGTACAGAAATTTGCTTAATACAAAAGTGAATTATTTCGAGACCTGAAGGGTAATCGAAAGAGGTAGTAAGAGAGTACAAAAGTAAAATGTGAATGTGACCTGGCCGTGAGAAAGCGGCCTGAAACCAAAAAAGATGTTTGTGCTCGATAATTAAGCAATAATTTATATAGTATGCATAGCGTCGACCTGGTGTGATCCTATCCACACGTTTTGCAATTCTGTCTCATCCTTGCACTTGTGCCCACAGAACCAGCCTGTCTGCGCGGCTCATAGGCAATCAATCTAACATGAGCCTGCAAACTATAATTTTTCGGCGGCAAATTCGTACTATTTCTGATATGCAGGTAATAAGGCGTTAATGTGACTTTAATGGTACTATGGATTGTTGCAAATCGTCAAGACTAGAAGCCAAGACTAGAAGCCAAGACTAGAAGCCAAGACTAGAAGCCAAGTCTCTGAGGAATGCAGTAAACACATCGATTGGAGTGCGTATTGGTGTAGCTCCTAGAATTGACAAAAATTGTCAGAAACCATATCTACTAGAGATTATATTCGCTCATATTATAAAATGCAGCCTAAAAAGAAAAGATTCCAAGCTGACTGGTATATTAACCTTTTCTCTATAATCTACTGACAACCGGGGAACCGAAGGAACCGAGTAAAGAAACCGAGCTACACAGGAAGTAAATTACTCGTTGAACATGCAGTAAACCTAATCATTAACTATCATTTCTCAACCCCGTCCATCCTTCGGCTATTGATAAACGGCCACTCATCATTTTCATGTCCTGCTGCTCCTAGTTTGCTTCTTATTGCTACACTGCACTAGTATTGCTGTTGATAGAGAAAATGATACTTGCATAAGAATTTTCAGTACGGTTCAATGCGATCTGAAATTCAGTTTTTATGACTTCATAGAAGAAATGTGTTCATGGAGCCATCACCAAGACAGCCAATAATTTATGAATCCCTCTATATAGAAGAAATTGAGTTTGATAACCCCAGGTATTTAGTTGAAGTAGCTTCCGTATCGGTGCTAATGCATCGGCATGGAAATCCTAGCCAGATCGGTAAATCAACTCGAGCCAACATACCACTTTCAACCACTCCACCCTGATCTCATCAAAGAAAGCTGTCCGGCCTATTATTTGTTACATACTTTTTTGCTCGTGCATGTGATGAGACCTTTACTGTCTCGAATCTTGGGCTGGTAATGATCTGCATTTGAGAGGCACAACATTACCACAGCAGGCGATTATAGTTGAGGCATGATAAGGCCTACAATAAGCGCTAGCTAATTTCGTGGCATCTATGATGCACTGTTCCTTGTGAAAAATCAACTGGAAAGCACTGTTATTGGATAATCGATGAAATCTAGCTATATTGAGACAGCCTTAAATTAGCATAGATTGAGATGACTAGAAGCAGCAGCCAATAACTGAAAAAAAGTATCCCGAACAAGCAATAAAAGAGAATGTTCTGTATTCAGTGTCGCTGCATAAGCAATCAATACTCAGAAAAATCTTGGGGTAACTACCAAAAAAACATCAAGAAACCATTCCAATTCAAACATACCGTCGACTTGAGGATTGTGATTCTTCAATCTACCAGATTTGAATATGATTTTTCAAATGTTACGGAATGAGTAAGGATCACGACATATATTTCTGTTGCCGTTGAAATCTTCGGCACCAAATCGCTGGGATTTCCCTTCGTGCGAAACCCTATTTGAAGAATGATGAGAGATTAGAATAAAATTAGGAAATTCATATCACCAAACCAAATTACTGATGTTGAAAAATCTATAAATGCTACTAGCTCCCTAGGATTAATACTTTTATCTCATCAAACAATTGACTATCTCTCCCGATCTCAATCTACTCGGACCCAAAGCTACAACTATTTTCAACGATGCGAACTTCATTTCTGATTTCTGCTGCTTTAGCAGCATCGATTGTGAGTGCTGCTCCACTTGATAAGCACGAATCCAAAGGATATGTTTCTTTGGATGTTGCTCACAAAAAAAACCTGACTGCGTTTTCTGATCGGCTTTCTAAGCGATCTCTCAAACCACTTATTAGTGAAAATAGATTTTATTACTATCAAGTCACTTTGCAAGTTGGTACACCCGAACAGTCCATTGATGTTCTTCTTGACACAGGATCGTCAGATTTATGGTTCTACGACACATCTGTGGCTGAGGCTGGTTCTGTTTACAACAGAAGCGCATCTTCCACCTACTCTTACAATAACTCCGATTTTGATATTCAGTATGTATCTGGCTCTGCTTCAGGAGACTGGGTGACCGATACAGTTGTCATTGATGGTGCCAAACTTGTTAGCCAGACTTTTGGAATCGATAAAGGCCAGCCATCTAATGTAAGTGTATTCGGTATCGGTCTGGAGTCCAACGAGGCATCCCTGGAAACCTGGACTCCTGTTGAATATGTCAACGTGCCTCAGAATTTAGTTGACCAGGGCTACACAGAGAGAAATGTGTATTCCCTTTTCTTGGATGATCTTGATGCTGCATCTGGAAGCATTCTGTTTGGAGCTGTTGACTCTGAGAAATATACGGGAGAGTTATATACTGTGCCTCTTCAGTCAAGATCCGCATTCATTGTTGATAGCCATATCTCTTATAAAGGTCAAATCGTTGGTCAGTTCCAGGGTCTCCTTGACAGTGGAACCTCTTTCACCTATCTTCCTGACGATATTGTTACCTCAATTGCTTCTGAGTATGGAGCAAAATGGGACAACGATTTTGGGGTCTGGACACTTCCATCTCTTCCTTCAGATGGCGTCGAGTTCAGTTTTTCGGGCTCTAAGATCCAGGTTGCAGCCAATGAAGTTTGGGTTCCTGCTGCGGACATTGGCTCTGGTGGCAACTACTATGCTTTTCTCATTTTACCTTTCAATCAAGCTGGTAACACTATTATTTTGGGTGATAGCTTTTTACGATCTGCCTACGTTGTTTATGATCTTGACAGGTTGCAAGTCTCCATTGCTCAGGCTTCCTATTCTAGCAACTCCAATATTCAAGTCGTCACAGACAACGTTCCCGGTGCTCAGAAAGCTCCTGGATTCTGATTAAAGCCAATTTTCTATTACAGATCTTTTACTATTTCTAACGAATCTTAGCGAAATTAACATTCTATACTCTATACCTCACAACAATATATACGCATCAGCAGCTCGTTCTACTGCCTCTTTCTTAGTTCAAAAATAATAATTTGTGGCTTACAAATATGGAAGACTATCGACATGTGTCTGATGAGTAATGTACTTTGGTCGTTAAATCTCTATAACTTGGTGTTACGTCGACTTCTAAGACACTGAACGATTCTATTGGCAAGAAAGTTTTCGCCGATCTCAAAATGATAACGCTAAATGTTACTGCTGTAAGCAAATGTGCAAAAGGATAGCAAGCATATGATTGGTCGGGCGACTATAGGATCGTGACCTTATAGCCTTCCTCCACGGTGCAAGACTGTAAAAAAAAAAGGATTGCGTCAATTGAAGAAATACAATTTGATTTCATCTCAGTGTTGCATTTTCAATGTTGATCCGGAACTAGATGAGTGTTTTCCTTTCGAATTTGTGAGTCACAAAATCCAGAATGCGATCAGGATAGAGTTGGAGCAAAGACATCTCTCTACATGTTTATTAACTGATATTTGCTTTTTAAACGAAAAGTTTCTGCTTTAGTCGACGAGAGCCAAGATAACACGTCCCTAGATTATATATATGGTGCGATAAGATAAAGGTTGTCTATGAGCTTGTCACATCAAAGAATGTCAGTAGTCCCATGAAAATGGTGCAGGGTTTAGATACATAACGTATTTAAAATTTCTCACATGGTGTATAGACTAAAATAGAAAATTAGATTAGATTAGATTAGTTGCGGGATGCCAATTTTTGTTGATGACATTTGCTTTTATTGTTTTATTCAGTTAGCTGTAATTTATATCATGAGTTTCCATTTCTTTTTGTTAAAATTGCGACGACTAATCATTATTTATCAAGGGATAAGATAGTGTATCATTATCTGAGTCTATTCTTAATCATGAGTACAGTTTTTCCCTAAAAAACTGTTGGTTAGCTGATGAAGGATTTGCGACGAAGGTAGCTTGTACCTACATGCATAAATACCTTGAACTAAGATAAGATTGTTCATAACACTGATTAATTGTTCAAGATATGCTAAGAATTTTCAGTGTGTAGTGATGTACCAGAATAAGTTTATTCTTAACTCTCTTATTATGATAAATTGCTTATTAAATTAATTCATTATATGGTTTCAGAATTCAAATATAAACAATTGGCTAATTAGATCACTTTACACCCTGCTCCATGTTCATCATGAAACATAAGTGTGAAGAGAAGTAATAAATATGTTGATGTGAAAACGAGCAAAAAACAACTTATTTGAGTTCTTACTATGCAATACCAATAGAAAGCTAGAATATAACCCACGATATTGATTTGTTTTTTTTTGATGCACAATTGTTGCTGAAGGTACCCTAAGGAAGTTGGATAATGAAGATCGAAATAAATAACCCGAGTATTTTGGCTAAAATATTTGACTTGAGAAAAATCATGATTTTTATTGCTATAATTCCATATTTTGCTTCATAATCGGATGCCAAGAAGGTAATTTCACGACCAGACCTAAGAGACTAGGCGTGGTAATACTGTCGTCTAAGAGCAGAGCCATTTATCAACTACTCATTCATCCTCGGCAAAACAAACATTAATCTGTACAGTGCTAATATTTTTCATCTCTTGCTGTTTTTCAAAATAAAGATTGATTTTAGTCACCACAAAGAGTAATATTTCATCGGAGCTCAGAGGCGCTATTTGAAAAAACTAGAACGACTCTGTATCAAAATTTATACTTACACGATCAGGATCATTTTAGAGACAAATCTAATCTTGATGCAACCGAAAGGATCCAACTTCCAAGTGTATGTGCCTAAAATTTTCTTAGAAACTCTTACTGATAATCAGTATCAAAACAAGAAATAAATGTTGCTACTGGACTGTGTTGATTTCCATCGCTGCCTCAGAAGACGGCTATGTTCTGTTTGTTGGTTGCTGGTTGCTGATATAAATATCATTTTCTTGTCCCCTCTTTTTTGTTTTCCTATTTTGTTTCAGTATACTTTGTCATTCAAAGAGGCACAAATTAAGGATCATGGATATTGAGGTTAGGGTAATCAAACAAACCAATTTAGTAACATGTTGAATGGCGTTACGTTGAGCTACCAGCAGCGAGAAATCAGGCAGTTGAGAAGCACGAAAATATTTGACGCGGGTTAGAAAGTTTGTATCATTTTTTAGCGGAATTCGAGGATTTTATGCGCTTGTTCTACATAGATTCCACAAAGTGATTTACGTAATGAGCCTACGACACAAACTGGCAGACACGCATTGGAGCTAATAGCTGAACTAAAAAAAAGCAGGTAAAGTAACAAAAACGCAAAAAATCATCTCTATAGTTTAGTTTGGTATTTAGAAAAATTGACCAAATTATGAGCGAAAAAAATATGAATACACCAAATGTTAAATGGTGTGAGCAGGAAATATCCGTAAAAGCAATAAATATTTTGCTATACCTTAAGATCTTTATATTTCAGTGAAATTTCAGTATTTGAAGCGAGATACAACCATTCATATAGAATTTGCTCTGCTTCACATTTCCTCGATTTTGAAAAATGATATTCTTTTACGTTACAAGAAAGGACGACAAAAGCTTAAAACAAACAACAATAACTTCTGTCTTTGTTTTTGGAACCATGAGTTCGACCATATCTATGAATTTTGTTTGAAAACAGTACACGCTTAATGCAACACCAGACTCAAGCAAGTGATATAGGTCCCGCTCTTGCTGAAAAGTTACTGAAAATGAATAGTTGCATTACCTTAAAAGACAAGGTGTATTTGGAATGTATGACGCTCACTTATTGGCGCAGCATCACCGATCTCAAAACAATTTGATAGGTCATTCTGATTATACTGTAACAGAGGACTCCTTCATTAGCGAATTGTTGGTTTGTCATTTTGAATCTTGGCTGTCGAAAGTGCTTGTAGCCCAAATATATGAGAGAGTCCCCATGAAGTTTGACCATTAGTAGCATTGCATTTTCAAATTTGAGCACCAGTCGCCTCGAATTTGTATGTCCAATTTCAAAAATGATGTAACTGCAGAGCTCATAGAACATTACATAATACCATTTAGGTGCGATTGACCTAGAACTCAGAGTCCTTTAAAGATAGACAGCATATCAGCAGAGTGCTGGTTGACAAACAATTTATTGTTTTGAGTAGCTTATGATACAAAACTGGACCTGAAGATTTTTGTCTTTAACAAGGCGCTGATAGTTATAAGAATAGAATTATGTTAAAGAGCGACTTGATGTGACTAGAGCTGTAATAGCCGTGGTCGTGGTAGACTCGCTATTGAGACAATCTTAAATCGCTGTCATTCACAGTTAAGATCCAAAGATGCATCGTAATTTCACGCTTTTTGTCAGAGAAAAAACGTACTTATCGGTTTGGCGCCTTTCAATTCTGAGTAGCCCAAGGTGAATGCCTGAACTAAGTCAATTACAATAAGAGAAGCATGAGTCAGGAACTCGGTTAGTATATAGGTGTATAGGAGGCATCAAGACGAACAGCAACAAAATATAGGAAGTAGAATACTTACAACCCAAGAAAGGAAAACTGGTCTAACAGCCAATAGCCGAGATTAGCAATTTTGCTGCTGAATTATTAAACAACAATTTATGCAGTGCACCTAATGTCGATCTGGTGTGATGCGGTGCACATGTTTTGCAATTTTGTCTCATCCTTGCACCTGTACCCACAGAGCCAACTTGTTTCTGCGCGGCTCATAGGCGACTATTCTAACATTAGCCTGTAAAATATAGTTTTGCGGCGGCATAACCTGTTAACATCATCTACTCCCAGATAATGAGGCGTTGCTGTAATCTTAGCGGTAGATGATGGGGTGGTGGGAGAAAGCCAAGAGGAGAAGCCAAGTCTTCGAGAAGATATAGCCAATTGGAATGAGTGTTGGTGAAGCTTATATAACAAAAGAAAACCTCAAAAGACATTTTCACTTGGGGGAAAGAGGGGAGGGAATTTCATGCTTGTATCAAAATTCCAGACTAGGAAGGAATGGTGTCGAGCTGACAGGTATTTAACCCCTTTTGCCATACCCTGCTGATAAGCGGAAAACTGGGGGAACAGAGTAAACAAACAGAACTCAAAAGCGCCATGAATTGCTCGCGAAATTTTGGGAAACTCAATTACCATCAAAAAGTGTCCTAACCCTGTCCATCCGTCGGATATAGACGAGCGGCATTATCATTTTCTGCCAGCCCCGTGCTGCTGCCTGTCGATCTTCTGCTGCACTGGTTTCGCCGTTTACAGAAAATAATAAATCGTAGGAGTTCATAGCACGGCACAATGCGGCCTAACATTCTAATTCATGACGGAAAACGGAGAAATGTTTTCATGACGTTATCGATTAGCGCACAAATAACCTATGTACATCATAATCAAAATTTATTTTGACAGTCTCTAGTAAAGAGAAGTGAAAAGTTGGTTTGGTGTTTGTGTATCGAAATGGAACGTCTCGGTTAGATCGGTAAATCAAGTCGGATCAACCAGCCACTATTAGCCTGGGGAATTTCTCTTCTTATCTAGCGGTTTTTTCGAGTTACTATGTATTGCAAGTATATCTCTCTTGGAGCTAATGAGACCCTTATTGGTTCGAATCTTGGAGTGGCAATGATCCGCATGTGAGGGGCACGAAATTACCACAAAGGGTAAATATATGCTAAGGCGTAATAAGGCTAGCAGCAATTAGCCACTTCTTTAGCTGCATCTATCATGTAATGTTCCTTGTGATCATTGAAGAAAAAGCACTCCTATCGGATAACCGACGCATTTGAGCTCAGGGGGGAGACTACGGAACCTGAGATGATTGAGCAAAGCGGTAATATTTTGCTAATCAGCTAAAAGAGTCGCTAGTGTAAATTATGGATAACCACACTTCACTGAATATTCTATGTTGTCGCCTGGACATCATCAACAGGAGAGATTCTCGACCACCCGATAGTTGCTGGAAAAAATCAAGCCACCACGTCAATTGGAGCATACCATTTGCCAGAACATTATGACCTATCAATCTGGAAAACTTGAATATCAATTTTGATTTAATCTGGAACGAGTAAGGATCGCCACATATCTTTCTGTTACTGCCGAATCTTCGGCATCAAACATCTGGGATATCCCTCAAAGCGAAACCCTAATTGCATAATGAGGATAGATTGGCGAATAATTAGAGAATATCGAATCAGCAAACACCAATACACTGGTTCTGAAAATCTATAAATGCTTCGACTATCCTATATTTGTTTCCTCTCATCAATCAATTGATTATTTCTTCTGATCTCAATCCACTTAGACCAAGCTACAACCTCTTTGAAACAATGCGAACTTCATTTGTAATTTCCGCTGCTTTGGCAGCATCTATTGTGAGCGCTGCTCCACTTGATAAGCGCGAATCTAAAGGATATGTTTCTTTGGATGTTGCTCACAAAAAAAACCTAACTGCGTTTTCTGATCGGCATTCTAAGCGATCTCTTGGACCTATTGACATTAAAAATAAGTTCTACTATTATGAGGTGACTTTGGAGGCTGGTACACCGGGGCAATCCATCAACGTTCTTCTTGACACAGGATCGTCAGATTTGTGGTTCTATGATAGCTCTGTGACAGGTGTTGACTCTACCTATGATAGCAGTGCATCTTCAACTTATTCTTACAATAACTCTGATTTTTCCATTCAATATGTTAGTGGTTCTGCTTCGGGCGACTGGGCTACTGATACTGTTGCTCTCGGTAGTGCCAGCCTTACTAGCCAGACCATTGGTGTTGACAAGAGTGATGGATCCGGTACAAGTGTTTTTGGTATCGGCTTGGAGACTAACGAGGCATCTGAGGAAAGTTCTGATCCTGTTGAGTATGTTAATGTGCCTCAGAATTTGGTCAATCAGGGTTATACTAAGAGAAATGTTTATTCACTGTTCTTGGATGATATCAACGCTGCATCCGGAAGCATTTTGTTTGGTGCTGTTGACTCTGACAAGTACACTGGAGAACTCTATACTGTACCTCTTCAGTCTACAAACGCTTTTTCGGTGGATGCCAGCGTATCTTATAATGGTAAGACTGCTGGTTCTTTCCAGGGTATTCTTGACAGTGGTACTTCTTTCACCTACATTCCTGATTCGGCGGTCAGCACAATTGCCTCTGAATATGGTGCTACATGGGATAGTGACCTTGGAGCTTATACACTCTCCTCTCTTCCTTCTGAAGGTATCGAATTCAATTTCTCTGGCGCTACTATCAAAGTTCCTGCTGATGAAATCTGGGTTCCTGCTTCAGAGCTTGGCGCAAGTGGTGACGATTACGTTTTTCTCGTTTTTCCCTACAGCCAGGCTAGTGACTATGTTCTTTTGGGCGATAGCTTTTTGCGATCCGCATACGTTGTCTATGATCTTGACAATTTGGAACTCTCTATTGCTCAGGCTTCCTACTCTAGCAGCTCCAATATCAAGATTGTTACTGATGGTATTCCTGGTGCTGAGACTGCTCCTGGACTTTGAACCTAATAACACGATCTGCTGGAAAAACCATTTTTTTCGAAGAACACTTGTTAGAATTTACAATTTATACCTGAGAACAATATATACGCATTAGCAGCTCGTTGTATTAGCCTCCGTTCAAATAATAATGTTCCTCGGCTTGTAGATCTAAAAGGCTATCGGCATATATAGGGCCGATCATTTTTTCAATGTGAAAAGAAAATGTACTTTTTAGTGACACGGCTTACATATTTTCAACTTTCTATCATTGACTTGACAGGACCTTCAGCAATGCATATAGGGGATACTTGATACTGCGTCAATACTCGCATCTTTTAGTGTTCATGAGAATTGAAGATTAATAAGATAATCTTTAGTATTGAGATTGAAACGGGAGAAATATTATTGCAAAGAGATCCGGTAAGTTCCATTTGAGTTAGTTTAGAAAAGACTGTCTTGTGACAATCTTTTCCTATGATAAGAGCACACAGAGTACTCTCCCTGCAGCTTTAATAATGATATGTGCAACAAAGCTTGTCGACAACAGCGTCATTATGAAAGTGGATGATTCATTAAATATCAGACAATTATTCGATGCTTACAACAATTCTCGACGAGGCTTGCTTTTGTATTGCCATGACTCTCACTGTTTTATTATAAAGTTGCACTACCTGATGTCCTAGCTCTCTGGGTCACCTTTTTGAGTATATATTTCATTGCCTTCGGAAGTTTGAGAAATTTCATTGTTGTTTTCGGAAAATTGAGATTCTTCTTCGATCCGACTTCAAAAACATTTATTGGGGCATGCGGAGTAGCTCATGCAGGTACCCTTCTGCCCAGAGGCATTTACCCGTATATAACTGCTCAATCCATGCAAGCACCCGCAAACCATGTAAGTCTGACAACAATTTTAGAATGTGCGGTTATACTGTTGAAATAATTATCACTAGAGTTTCATCATGACGTAAAACAGCTTGTCCCATCTATTTAGTAATCGAAAAAGTCATCAGCTAATTGGGGACACGCACTACTTGTAGTACATCGCAGAGACATTTGGGCAAAACAAATAAATTAACAAAAAAATAACAACGGATTGGAATTCAAATTTTTACTAAATGATATGCTATAAGTCGCATGAGATCCGAGTGGGAAGATGTAGCTTAAGTTACTTTTGATATGACTTATCTACAATACTATATTCTAAGATAATAAACAGAACTTATATCTAACTTTTGAAAGAAAACTAAAAATTGGCTCGATAAAATGGTACATATTGACAAGCTGAATTCAGAGTATCGATTCAGGGCTACATGAGTAACCTAGCTGTTAGAATACAAGCTCCCCTCGCTCACCAGATCCGATATGTTCTCCACTTGGCATATTTTATTCAATTAGCGACTTAAATCAAAATCCGAAATCCAAACTCTATCAAATGATATAAGGGGGCTTGGGCCACCAACATATATATGGCTTGCTTATGAAATAAAACAGATGCATTTATAGCTTATTATGTGAAAAAGTGTAGTTCAATAATTATCCTCATAATAAGATCAGTTAATTTTGAGATTTCATCAAGTTTATCAATATCCACGCAGTAGAATAAATGATGTCTAGACGACAAACAACAGACATATATGAATAAAAATTGATAATTGATGCAATGCTTAACGACATGATTCTATTGACTGCTCAAATGAACCTCCTAAGGTAACTCGAATCAAACTCCGCTCAAACTAAAGGTCTTTCAGGATTTTCTTTGTATAGATCTCGAAGAACATTCTTTTTAACTTTTCCAGTAGATGTCTTTGGTAGCTCATCGACAAAAAATATCTTCTTTGGAACTTGATAATGTCCCATGTGTGATCGTAGAAACTCAATGAGTGAGGCCATGTCTGGTGGTGACAATGACTTGTCCTTCAATGTGACAAACGCAATTGGCAGCTCTCCGTAGACCTCGTCTGGAGCGCCAACCACTGCTGCCTCACATACATTAGGATACTTGACAATTTCACTCTCAACTGACACTGATGAAATGTTTTCTCCACCAGAAATGATGATATCTTTCTTTCTATCAAGAACCTGAATTGCACCATCAGAGTGCCACACAGCCAAATCTCCGGATCTGAAAAACTTGTTAAAAGCCTTTGAGGTTTCATCGGCGTTTCGATGGTATCCTTTGGTAACAGCATTGCCCTTGATGACAATTTCACCAATCACCTTTCCGTTCATAGCAACATCGTTTCCACGTTCATCAACAACTCTCAACTCTTGGGAAGTCAAGAAGGAATGACCTTGTCGGGCGAGCTTGCCGGCAACTTCCTCGCTACTGAGAGAAGCCCACTCCTCCTGGAAGTATGCTCTGGTGAAAGGACCATAAGTCTCAGTTAGACCATACATGTGGACTGGATGAAGATTGTGTGCAAGCATATCTTCAAACAATTTAGGACTAGGTGGAGAGGCAGCAACGATGACACGAACCGCTTGATCAAGTTTTGTGGCCTTCGGGCTATTCAAAAGCATGGTATTAACGGTAGGAGCAGCGTTATAATGAGTAATCTTCTCATCCCTAAGCAAATCCCAAATGTAATCAGTTTCGATTTTTCGAAGACAAAAGTGAGTACCGCGGGCAGCAGTGACGGCGTAAGGACAAGTCCATCCAGCAGCATGGAACATAGGAAGAGTCCACAAATATCTGCATCTGTTTGCACCAAAGATATCTTGAGAGTTCATACCAGATTCAATGACATTGGATAAAGCGGCAAGATAAACGCCTCTGTGGGAGTACTCCACAGCCTTTGGGTTTCCAGTAGTGCCAGAGGTGAAAAACAGACCAAGTAGATCATCTTCACCATGCTCAGCATAAACAAAGCTTTCAAGGTCATTACGTTTACCCCAGTCTAGAGCCATTTGATACTGACAGGAGGGATCTTCACCAGCAGCATCTTTATCAACAATCACAGTTCGTCTATTGGCATCAACCAGATGAGCAAACTCCTCATCAACAATGACAACATCCGCCTGGCCAAGATCCAGCATATATTCAATCTCTCGTTTCTTCAAACGATAATTCAAACCCATGATTATTCCACCGCTGGCAACACCAGCAAACATAGTCTCCAAATGAGCAGGGGTATTAGGACCCAGAATAGCCACCCGCTTCAGCTGATGTTTCTGGAAAAAGTTGGCTAATGCAGCAACACGACGCTCCATCTGTTGGTATGTGAAGCTTTCGATCCGGCCATTTCGTGCCTTGTGAACAATTGCTCGAGCATTAGGCTCGATCAAAGCCGCTCTTTGCAAGAAATATGTGGGATTCAAATCGTGATAATGTGTAGGTTGCTGCTTAGCAGTTTCCATTTCATGGCCGGCAAATTCAAACGAACTTTGAGCACTTGACGGTCCACGGCCAAGTGCGGAAAATGGAGGAGGCTTCCTCTGTGTAGCGGTAGTCGACAAGTTTCTTGCCGAGACATGTGACCAGACCGATGCGAGTCTTCTTATAGCAGCAGGGGATGACATGTTAACTTCGTTAATGACAAGACTTTTCTTTATCTCTGCGTATCGGGCAGCTTATATATTATAAAATGGAGACTCTGCCAACGGAGGTGGATCGGACCTCATAACTAGCGGAGCCCCCCGCTAATTGAGCAAAAGCCCCTCCAAGATGACCGAAGGATATCCGTCCAAGGACCATGATCGGAATGAAAAATAAAGAGGTCAAAAACAGGAGACATCACTCGAACAAGCCAGTAGTTGACTAGCAGAGCTCTCTGACAGGATTTGAGGAAAACTTGGACGAATTGCTTCAGTTTTTTTCCGATTCTGCTTATCCACCGGTGGTGCTCCATTGTGCTGTTACCCCACAATTCCATGATGGAATTAGAGCGGGGGTGGATATCACACGTGATTTCAGGAATTCAGATAAAGAAGACCCGCACTTTACCCAGACGGGAAAAGCACAGCTGGTACATAAGCACTTCATACTTGAGCATGTAAGCCCCTCTCTATTTCTGTCCAGTCAGAAAAAAAACACCGACAAATCAGGACGCCGGGTAATCGTATATTTCAGTATGAAATGAGTACATTTGAGCATACCAGTGACCATTTCTGGCAAAATCCTAAAGATGCCAGACAAGAGGAGCCCGGCAGAGTGGCGGGAGAACCTAAAAGGTGGCAAAGAAAAAAAGCTCTATTTTTGGTAGTATTTTACTCATGGTTGAGTAGAACAGGTGTCCTACAGTTTGTTCGGTAGTTAATTAAATAATCAATGACAATATCTGCCTCTATGGCGTCCATCTAGCAGCCTCGTCGCCTCGTCCAAAATTTCAGTAGCCCTACGTTGCCCGGAGAGACCTAACCATCGGACAAGTCACCTGTTTCAAAAAATAAAAGGTGGCTGGCTTCACTTGTCACAACAACAACCCTTTAATGGTCCCCATGCCAACTAGTAGTTCTTCTTTCCTCCTCCTACATACTCTACACATTTTTCTTTTTGGTTACCCAGGACAGCAGTTATATCGACCGACATTCACCAGGAATTTGGACGCAACGATCTAATCAACGATCTTCGTTTAAACATAACCTGATTTTTTGGAATCTGAGACTTTTGCTCATTTATTCTTCGCGGCTGCCGACGTCTTTGCTTGCAAGCCTTGTTTGAGAGGTGATTTTGACGGTCTGGCAACACGTGCGTTTAGAAAGCCTGAGCGAAACATTGATTGTTCTGTCGAGCGCGATTTGACTCATTACATCCTCTGAAGTTTACTTCTTATTATAGAATTATTTTCGAGGCTTTTTTTCCATTCCAATTCGCCCCTGTTCTGTTGCATACGCTTCTTTCTTTTGAACCTACTGATATTTTTTATTGCGATATTCAAGCTTTCAACACAAACAACTGTCGTAAGCTTGCTTTCTTTACATTTCCTGATATCATAAGATACTTGTTATTCTGATTTCAGAGTTGCTCCCCGAATCTCTTGCTGGGCATATAAAAATACTTGACGTTTTCGTTGACTAGGCTTTTCACAGTTTGACGCGTCTTGCGACTTGTATTTATTCCAGCTATTCAGCTAGCATTTTCATCTTCATTTGCCATCAGCTTACTTGGTATTATCAAGGTGAAGAATCGACACAGATTGTGTTTTTTTGCCATTTGAACAGCCGCTTGCTTACTAGTTAGTTCGTCCTTTGAAGACGGACCAAATTCATCAGTTGGTAAAAGGTTCTTTTTCGACTCGGCTATTTTTTGCGCTCATCTAGCTGCCTAGCTTTTTGCATAATTCTGCATCCATCGCATATTCAGTTTTTTTGACAGACAGCTTTCATTTTCTGCAAAGTTGATTATTTGGTTTCTGAAAACCCGACTCTGAAACATTCATCAAGACCATAATATTATCTATAAGAGTGGGCTTGTGCTTGTTGCAATTGTAAAGGTTCCCGAGGCATATTTTCATCCCCTTCCTCCTTTGCAACTGTCTAGCTTGACACTATCTGTCTAATCTTTTCATTCTCTCAAACCTATCGACTCGACTCGTCGATTTGGAATATCTCCGCTGTTCCTCCCCTCCGCGCCTTCCAGCCACACTGTTGTACATTTAGTGACCAACAGTGAGCATTTTTTGGTGTTCTTCGGCCTAGACTGAAAAATACACCCAGCCCTCGATTTTTGGCATAAAAAATTTTCTCTGCACTATCTACTTTTCAGTGAAATACAGCTGGCCCTTACCCTTAATAAGGACGTGCGGACATTCCCAATATTATCATGATTCTTTCTCCGACTTCTGGGCCACGGGACCCTATGAGCTCGTCTATCGATAATATCACATCCACTTTGGACAATGGTGGAAGCTCCCGTTTCTTGGGAGGTCCATCGCAGCTTTTTTCTTCAGCCCAAGGTTTTTTTGGTGCTGGACCCATGATTCCTCCTTCTTTGGACGACAATAAGTCCGCTTTGGGTACTCCTGGCAGCCCAGTTTCTGTCAAGATCAACAATCTTCCACGAGATATCACTGATCGTGAGTTCAAGGCTCTTTTCACTTTTGCTCATGAGTTTATGTACGCCGAGCTTCATAAGGCCGGAAACGATGTGCTTGGTTTTGCTTACTTCAAGTCATATGCCGGTGCTGCTGCTGCTCATACTGTTTTGGACATGAGAAGCGATATCTTTTTTGTCGGCCCTATGAAGTGTGAAATCACTCGAGATGTGGTGCTTCCTCCTGGTACCAACAGTAGCTCTGATAATGAGTCTGTTAATCATTCTCCTTCTTATGAATCTTTGAGGAAAAAAGGCTCCAGATTTGTTTTTGCTGAACCCACTAATGGTTATGAGGGCCCTCCTGAACAGCAAAGTGGAGGTAAAAATGCCCAGTCTCCTCGTTCGCTGTTTCCTATTGGTTCTATAGATGGAGCAGTATCTGGCGATGACATGAGTCTATATGCTAGTGCATCTAGCAATGGCCAGTACAACAACTTGCCCCACCATCATCCTGCCGCATCTGGCAAGAGCCTTTTGCTCGAGTCTCGTGACGATGAAGAGTTCAATAATTTGGTCAAGGACCCTGTCAGATTTTTCGCACGGGACTCTGGTTTTATGGGATTTCCTTCTACTTCTTCTTCCACCACCAATGCAGTACCAGTTCCTACTGCAGCAGTGGCTCCAGGCCCTCCTTCTAAGCCCGGCAGTGGTTCAGCATCAGCTTCTTCTCCTTCGCAAGTCATTGTAGGCCCCCCAGGTCAAACTCAGCAGAGTCATGCATCTTCGAATTCGCCTACCTCATCTGCATCTTCACGACCTACATTAGCATCAATTGCATCTCAAGGTTTGAGCACACAAGCATCATCTGCATCCGCATCATCAAATTCCAATACTTCAACCTCCCCTCCCGGTCGATCCAATACTGGAGGACCGCAGTTGACACCTGCACCACCTCCAGCTCAAAATCAATGGGAGAAGCGACGAACTGCTGCTTCTGTCGTTTCAGCCAATGGTAATGGTAATGGCAATGGAAATGGAAATAATAGTACTTCTAACCAAGGTGCTCCTACTAGGCAGTTCAGCCAGCTATCCATAAACACTGACAAGGCAAACGGACCTCCTTCGATGCCAGCTGTAAGCAACGGCAATGGGGACCCTAGCAAGGTGGTGGTTCCATACTCTCCCACAAATAATAGTCAGGCCATTCAGATCATGCAGAATGGTGGAAGAGTATTGCCCCCTGCTAACCCTGCTGATCAGAATCCTCCTTGCAATACTCTTTACGTTGGAAATCTACCACCAGACACCAGTGAGGACGAGCTCAAAGAGCTGTTTTCTTCCCGTCGGGGCTATAAGAGATTGTGCTTCCGAACAAAAGCCAATGGCCCCATGTGCTTTGTGGAATTTGAAGATGTTCCGTACGCAGCACGGGCCTTGGAAGAGCTGTACGGATTTGGTCTATCTAATTCAGTTAAAGGAGGCATTCGATTGTCATTTTCCAAGAATCCTCTGGGAGTTCGTGGAAACAGTGGTAATGGCAGCAACAACAATAACAATAACAATGGCAATAGTAATGGCCATAATAGCAACAGCAACAGCAGTGGCAGCAACAACAACAGCAACGGCAATAGCAGCAATAGCAACGGGAACACCTCTAATGGAACCAACACTGGTGCTGGAGGCTCATTGAATAACAATGGCACCGGCAATCGATATAATCGATACCATGGTTCTGTTAACTATGCTGAAGCTGCTTCTCAGGGTTATATGAAATAAATAAGTAGTGGTTGGTTGAGATCGACTGTATTATCATCTTGATGAAATGGAAATTATTTGAGAATTAACGAACAAAACTATTAGCATTGAATTGTTGTTTGTTTCGATTAAAATTATTATTACACTTATTTGACTGGTACACGAGAAAATAATAAAAGAATTGGAATAAAAATACCTTTACAGACTGAAAATGTATCAATGGTTCCAAAAAAAAAATAACCAACCAAATACCTCAGACTGTCATTAAAAAGGTGAGTGATTTCGAATAGGAAACGGCATTATGTGTACTTGTCGCATAGGAGCACATTTTGTGAGAATTCCCGAGCTGACAAACTGGTGTAATTGAGAGCGTAGAGAAGAGAGAAGAAGAGAGAAAGAACAAGACTAGAAGGATCTTCCAAGGTAGCGATTCAAAGGTTGTATGAAAGGGTATACACGCAAACCTGTCGAAAGAAAGAAAGAAACCTTAATTGTTCAATTACAAAGGACTGGAACGTTCAAATGATGAGGCATCATTCTGGGCAGCAGATCCAATGACGGGCTGCTGGGACTCAGAGTCGTACTCAGTATCCTTTCTCTTGACATGGAAGAATCCTCGCTTCTGAGCAGGGGTGGAGCCGATTTCCTTTTCCGATCGGTTTCTTCGCAATGAAGTTCCGCTGAAACCTCCAACGGCCGAGGAAGAATAATAGGCATCGTCACTACCGTAGCTCTTCTTTCGACCAGCACAGGCGCAACAGGAAAAGAAGAAACAGAGAATGTGCAAGAAAACGACGGTCCAAGTGAAAGCAAACATCTTGACACCGAGTTTAGCACTGTGACCATCATCCTTGAAAGCATTCTTGGCCTTGACATAACAAGCGGTAATGAGAGCAGAAGCAGCAGCTGAGAAGACAAATGCCAAAATGTCACTGAGAGCAGACAAGCCCGAACCGAGCCGAGATGGAATACCGACAAAGCTGAAGACGAAAGCAAAAAAATCAAAGAAAATTGCAATCAAATAGAAAGCAAAAGCAAATCGAGTTTCATAATAATAGGTCTTTCGGTGGTCAGCAAGAGCAGAAGGAACGCCTGTAGAGGTGCCGAAGTTTCGCACAGGGTCGAAAGGATAGGCAGCGGTGGTCTTGGTGCAATGGACATTGTCACCACCAGAAACCTCACAACGGTTGTAAAGAGTCCATCGTGTAGTAGAAGGAGCACCAGAAATTCCAGAAGTATCAGCTTGGAACCAATAGAATTTGTTAAGAGGACTTGCGTTCTGAGAACCAGCCAAAAGGATGAAAAACAGCAACAACAGAGATCTATGGGGAGGCGGGTTAGTAAAACACTCAAACAGCAACAACTAGAGAGAATAGGGGGGAAGGCGGCGGGTAGGGGGGGCCACAACCAAAACAACAAGACGAGAATAAAACAATGATTGAAAAACAGCAACAAGAATATGAGAAAACAAGCTGCAGATACTACTTGTATTGTTCTCGAAGTAGATTCTGCTTGTACTCATCGCATTTCGGCTGTAGCAAGGACCCCAGCCAACGACCCTTAAAAAATAAGCCCACCGCACTACTCCCACAGCAAGATACTCACCCAGCGTGGAACACCACTGTTATAAGGGAGAAAAAAGGACGTGCGGAAGCCATTGCCAAGGACACGTGTGTCGAGATATGAAAAGAGTCGAAGAGATGGAAAATTCAAGTAACGGGACGCAGTTTAGGTGGTTGTTGATTCACTATTATACACAGGAAAAGATGTCGAAAGTAAAAAGACAACTCGAGTGTACCAGGTAACTTATTATGTGCAGGTAAACAAAGATATATTTGAAGGCCATTGCTTTTGCCGTGCTCCCCGGTTTGGGAAGGCGTTCTAGTCTTTTGGGACAACAATAAACATTGCGTTCTAGAAAATACGCTTTGTTGTCATGGCAACTCACAAAACCTGCTGACCGCCCCGTCTCCTCCCGCACTGTGACCGATGGAGTCTCTCATCGCCTGCTGGCACCGAGGCTACGGGGCCCAATGCGGTGAGAGCTGCGGAATGCGTGATGTCTCTTTGTTAGGTGAAAGATAAATATGAATTGTTACTGGTAGATAGATTCGATGGGTTTGATACCCACGGGGGTTTTTTTCTCCAATTTTTTCAATTTTTTGCTGGATTATTTTCCATTGATCTTTGTCCTATGACGTGGTTTTGATTCTGATTTTTTAGATTGATTTTTTTTTTTTTACTTTTGCTTGTTTTTTTTTGGCTTCATCTGTCATCGCCTCACTCTCCACCTTTGCTAGTTTTCTCATGTTTGCTGTGGTCGTCGATTATGTTATGAGTTCATTTCGTTTGCTTG
Organism: Zygoascus hellenicus; assembly: GCA_030564625.1. NCBI lineage: Eukaryota > Fungi > Ascomycota > Dipodascomycetes > Dipodascales > Trichomonascaceae > Zygoascus > Zygoascus hellenicus. The sequence continues at coordinate 22,557 of JAJLWE010000015.1, forward strand.
CTTGGCTACAAAGCTGCGAAACATGATTGGCTTAGACGACGAGGTACTATGGGGGAAAGCAAAGTAACTGACAACCAACATATGCTTTGGCCGTGAACTGGCTAAGAGCTATGAATGGACGTGGCTCGAATGAGCACCAGCAATTCTACGCTTTTTTTTCAACGTAATATACAGGTACGGATAGTATTCAACTGAAGGTATTCTCTGGGAGTGCAATACAACGGGGTTTTCTTCTTATTATTATTATCGTTATTATTATTATTATTATCGGGGGAGGGGCGGAGGAGGTTTTGATCATGTGCTAGCTGTTGCTATGATGGGAAAGAACGAGCTGGGGTGCGGTAGGCTGAGCCGAAAAATCGAGCGAGACAAGTTGCTTTTTGGTATTTTCGGTCGTAGAAATAGCAAATGAACAATGTGGGAGGAGAGAGAAAATTCCAACATCTGCGGAGAAAACTCAGGGTGATGCTACATATGCTAGTTTTCAATGCAGTGGTCTTCTTTTGCCTCTTGCAGCTTCTAAGGGCTTTGCGTTTGTAGGTGTTGTAGCAGAAAAGGGCCGAACGAACAGAGGGCCGCTCGGCAACGCTCCTCCGCGACCCAATAGTCAACTGATCTGAAAGCTGTATAAGACCATTTCAATGTTCAAAGCAGGCAGGGCTCTTGTGCTTAGCTGCATAGTTTCCTACAAGCACATGGCGTATTGTAGTCCTTACTTTGTTCTAGTAGATCTCGCCTCGTCATTTTCCATAGCAATATAATGCGGGAAGGAGGGGGTGATTCCTAGACAGTAATCTAGAAGGAAGTCCAGGTTGTAACGGCCACGCTGAGGCCAGAATTAGACCACAGCCAAATCGTAATGACACAGGGCTGACAAACTAATCCTATTGTCTATCAGAGTATCTATTGTAGCACCATTCCAGGTGGAATATTGACCAAATAAGGATGGTTCTGTGTATACTATTGTGCCCTGCTCCTCCGTATATGTCACTGTAGCATTCCTTTTTCTCTCGGCATGTGGGCAATTTCCTGCATATTGAAGATGTTGCCGAACTGGGATACAGTGGCTAGTTGAGTGAAACATGAATAATGCGTTTGATTAAACGGAGCACTGCAGACGGGTGGGAGAGTAAGAGGGAGCAGATAGAGTGCAAACGATATTACGGGATCTACTGCCAACTTTACAATCCATTGGGCAAAGATTAAGTTCTCTTCGAAGGCCATGGCGTTGTCGGGGGTGTCCCAAGACAACCCACAAGGTGAGACTCAACCTGGAAGTATATCTGATTGCAAAAGGTGAAGATCAATTACCTACTTGTAAACTGGCACTACTTTTCAATTACTAACGTTTGGAGTAATTATTTCAAGGCTAGCTTGCATACTGCACGGTAGGGCGCGCCTTAGCCGTGGATTTGCCTGTGCTCTGGTTCTGGTTTCAGCGGCCTGCTAACTGCGGTGCAGCTGGCCAATCATTTATGGGTAGGTGGAAAAGTTTTGTTGCTCGGAATCATATAACGTGAAGCTGCCTTTGCAGCAAAGAAAATAAAGAGCATAGCAATTGGAATTTTGGCCGGAATCTCTAGAAAACTATATGCTGGCTTCACGGTTTAGTTCGTGAATTTTTTCACCTCGCTCATCTCATAATGCGACTATATTGTGTCGACCATTCGGCAATATCGCAAGACAATAGACAATTCCTCGTTGCGTTTGTCGGAGATCCAAAAGCAAATGTTTTTTTTTGTTTTCCAACAATACCTTCCAAGCCAATTTGGGCAGCTTACCTGATTCATATCGTATTTTTTAGACACTTTTATTTTACGCCGACAAATTTATTCTACTATGGTTGCCGCTCCTTCCTTTCGGAGACATATCTCGTCGTAGACTAAGTTTTTCAAAGCCAATTGTGGTCCGCCTACTCTGAACCTTCCTTTTCCATGTTGCATGTAACTTATAGCTGCCCTTAGCCCAACTGCGTGCATTGTTGATTGTACTCCGGGCAAAAGCCGTTTCACCAACATTTCAGATCAGATGGCTGCGTGGAACGGCCGGCTCTTTACCTTTTATGGACTAGTGTCTCTTTGCTGAAAGAATTTTAGCAACCGCCTCAAGGGGCAAAATCAGGAACCGCTTCACGGAAGGCCGACGTATACACTTGGCATAGATCTACAATTCTGTCTTTTTGGTTTTTGCTTCGATTTTCCCAAGCAAATGACCCCGAGCAAGGCAATTAAGCTTGTTGTGCTTTGAACCGCAAGTTTGAATTTACACCCTGCTTATTTTGAATCGATTTTGCATGCCGTCAACCTGGGTTCCGAGCCCGTATATTTTCGACCTGATGCGCGGAATTGCACGAGAAGGATCATTAATATTCAAAAGACAATTGCTTGGGAAGAAGCACCTAACATGTTGGCTATGCAGTTGCGCAACATTTTTTAGAGTTTCCGTTTACTGCATTCTTTTGAAGATTTTGACTTTATTTTTTGGGTAGCAGTGTGGCTTTGCACGAAAATAATTTGTTGTTTTGTTATTTTTTTCCCAGCTAAACAACATTACTTTTTAACACAATGGAATATGGTTGTGGGCGTCACTCAAAAGTAAGGTTTGTCCCGCTGAGCAGCAGAGCTAACTCCCGTCTAAATATCAGGACCAAACGCACATAGTGCAGTTTACTCGGCTATGTATAGCCTTATCAAACCGATATACTAGTTGATGCACTAGCGCTTTACTTCATGTACAGTGTTGTTTTATTTCCAGCAAAAATTGCTCTTGTTTTTTAGACTGTGAGGAGACTCTTCTCTCTAGCTACCCTTTTACAATCTTTGCAAATCAGAAGAGATGCCCATTACTATTTCTTTGCTGTTAAAACTTGTGACAATTTTGGTTCACAGAAAGTATTGACCAAAATCATATGTTATATTGTATGCTAATTCTTCAAATGAAGAGTTGCATGAGATTAGCACGGGTATTTTCTGAAATGACTGGTAAATTCAATATTGTGTGGGGATTTGGTTGGTTCGATTTTATTATCCTTTGGATTCGAAGCTGTTGACTGTTTCTGAGCGGTAAACTAGCTAAGATAAGGAAAGAAAGAAAAAGAGCAAAAAAACGGGCTGTTCGACACTGCGGACTTATATCTCATTGACAAAGGTATCTGCATTGAAATTGCTATATGTTAAATAAGATCGAGTGCTGAAAAATCACAATAAAAATGTTGCAAAGCAATTTTTTTTACATCATCATTGAAGTCTCAAGTAATTACCAATTTTAAAAATTGAATGGTCGAAATATCACTTTCGATGAGATTCCGAGCTAAAAATAGCGACAATAACGATTAGGCATGCGACCTGAAATATTTTTGGGGATCATGAGATTAGTATTTGGCATAGGTGTAATAACACGTTGCGCTAAATTTCTACCATAAAAGATAGAGTCGCGTAAAGTCATTGTGTGTAAGAAACAATGACGAAATGATTGTATCTTGAAAGTAGGCAGGACAAGAGGAAAGTGCTGTCGAGGAAAAGCAAGTTAAGTGGAGAGGGAATATTAAACGGCCATCTTTACCCGCATGATGCCGAAGAACAAGAAATTTGTTGGACGCAGGCATTTTCATTGTGTTCCAAGAATAGAAATGTTCCATGCATAGAATGCAACTTCCAATTGCATTGTTTTGGGACAGAGAACGATTTTGATTGGCTCTATGAAGTCACAGCCCACTTGAGCAAGATTTCCCAAAAGCAATGTTTCATTGTTTAAGATTTTTCTCCCCTATTGAAATACCCTAATCAACGATTATCAAAAGCAACTGCTGTATTCGTGCCGCTCAATCTGTGTCGTTTCCACGCTCCCACGAGGAAAAAAATTATATGCCCAACCTAAAGAATTATATAAAGCCATGGGCACATCTCCATTGTTGTTCACCTGCCGCTAGATCTTTATTGCTACATCAGCCGCAATTTCCAGAAGCCAGACGAGGTAATATAAAGCTCATATTGCTATACTGCATCCCAGTAAAGGAACTTCAGCTTATTATTATCCACTAGATATATATATATAGAGCCACCTATAGACGCTGAGCACCTCAACATCCAAACGGCTCTAGCGGGACGGTTTCATATATTTTCTAGGTTGGACTACGTGTTTCTTATTTTTCAGAACCAGTCCTACGAATACTGACAGCAAATTCCGATTTGATTACTGCAAAATTTGAGGTTATTCTAAAGTTCAATTGGCTTTCTTCTCTCATCTAATTGTTGGTTCCTTCTTGCGCTATTCAACCCTACTCACACAACCAAGCTTATTGTTGCTTGCTACCTGCCATTAGTCATCACAGACGGAAACACCAGAAGCATTAATTGAAGCTTCACGAGTCTTGTGAAATTATTTTGATTCACAGAGACATTTTGTGAATCCAAGTAGATTGTGTGCTCACTGTCTAAGGGACTAACTGCGTATATTATTTATTTTTGCGCCCACAGGTATTGTTTGAACAGCCACTTTGATTGTATTCTTTGTTACTACCCTAATAGGCTTCATTAGTCACAACAAAGGGTTAGCCAATCACAACGTATTATTGTAAAACAATCGCCGGCCGATACCACACACAAACCCTTGATTGTTCTCGATCGGAGTTTTACACACGGAAAATCATTAACAATAGCTTCCGGCTAAACGTTGCATTATTTTTGGACCGCCCTTCTGACAATCTTTCGCTCTGTTGATTTGCTTTTATCACATTGCTGCTTTCGTTACTGTTTTTTTCTTTAGGACTCTTCTCTAATTCCTGGCCCTGTGATTTAGAGCATCCAAATTTGAGGAGGTAAGTATCACGAAAATTTACAGGAAAATTTACCTGAGACCTTTTTGTACACAAAATGATCCCATACAAGAGGTGATAAAGCGGCCCTCTACAAGTAGCTCATGGTGTCACTTCATGAAGTAAAACAATTACTGAATGGTTTTTTGCCGAGGGCGGAGCATTCGAGATTCCTGGTTTTTTGACGTGACAGTCATATTTTCTGGGGATGCTGATGTGTAACGCGTATGAAAATTTTGTTTCTTTTTGATGTCACTTCCAAAGTTGCAAACTTGCTTTTGTGGAAAGTCTTTTAGTCAACTCGCATTATTTTGCTTTTTGCTGGGCCGCAGCCCAATTTCTCTTTCTCTTTTTGCCAAAATGCTTTTTTGTGATTTTTAATATTATTTGTTTTTGTTTCTGGCCACAATTGAATTGACCTCAAACGGGACAGCCATAGAAGGCCAACAGTTTGTTCGCTCGGTCAAAAAGGGTGGAACCAGTAGATGCGAGCCGCGGTTCAATTACAAGATCAGTGAACACAATACAAAATAATGCTGGGCAAGAGATACTATAAAGCTATTTGATGAGTGGTGCTTAAAAAAGTGTGCTTCGACATTGCGATTTACTAACTTGCAGCAGAAGACAGACAAAAAGAAACAACAAAAAGTAAACAGGCGGCGTCCTAATAGAGCAGAACGGAACAAACACTGTCGGTGCTCTCCAATACCACACAATATAACAAGGTGTCGTCGCCAGCCGAGTCCCGCGGAACTATAGGCCAAAACTCGTACGATACTATTCTTACCCAGTTGCGAACCTGAGTTTCTTGGCTTAAATACAAGAGTTGACGTTCGACCAAAGCCGGCGTGAACTCTGAGTCAATTTCCAACACTATCAATTGTGTTAGTCTTTGAAAAGCAACGAATTAACTGCCAGCCAAAAAGTTTAAAACTGCTGGAAGCCCGAGACTCAACGGAACAGAAAAGTCGCCCAAAACTCTGTTGTTTTCTGGCTTTGCTAATTTTCACCTCTCATTAATCGGCTCTTCCTATTCATTTTGAAGGCCACGATTTACAATTGGTGAAAATATCATAGTCATATATGGTGGATCAAGAGTGAGTATTAATTAACATCGCAAAAGGCCCTGGTTGGACGAGGAGCGATCCTCTCCCTCCTCTCCCCTCATCCACTGCTGCTTAGTTGCTGCTGCCATGCTGAGCATTTCATGGCAGCAAATTCTGATAAAGGGCATTTCTTCAGCTCCCCGTCGTCCATAGTCTGTTTGGGATCGGTGATCTGGTTCAAAATCCCGTTTGCGAAGTTTGTCATCGAGCCGGTTGTGGCCTAGCCCGATCGCTGATATCATGCACCTTGTTTGATTGAGCGATCGCCTCCAGCGTATCCACCCCGGGATTGTTAGATTACGCATCGTTCCAACACAGCATATTTAGAGAAAGGCCCTGAAGACAATGAACTCCCCCCCCCTCTTCAGGAACGGAGCATTGCTAGTTTGCTGCATTAGTGGGATGATTTTGGCCCCCCCCTCTCCCTCTCCCTGTGATAAATGCTAACAATACCTCATCAGGTCGCATGTCAAAATACAATAACTCCGACTTAGTCAAAACGCCTAGCTCGACTTCTCCAACCGAACCAACATACATTCGAAACACAACAGCAGCGCCAGTCTCGACCACAGCACCCACGCCCACGAACTGGCAAGCACCTCAGTCGTCGTCTACCTTATATCCGGTTGCACCTTTACACCCGTCGGTAGTGCGTCTTCAACAGCAGCAGCAGCAACAACAACAACAACAACAACAACAACATTATAACCACCATCAACCGACGGTAGCTGGTCAATTCCACAGACCTTATCACTTTGCACATAAGCCCGGTCAACCGCTACCCCCCCCTTCTCAAAGAATGGACGGTTCTACTTTACTCTTCAACCAGTTTATTGGTGCACCTCCTCACCAGTTAGGCTATCAGGATCCATTGACCCCTTCAACATCATCTCCTTTACTGTTCCAACCTAATATTCAAACCCCCACACAACAGCATCAGCAGTATTTCCCGGAGCAATTGGTTCATGATACTTATTCTACTGAGGAGGACCATTTCCCTTCTTTTTCCAAAGATTTTCTGCATGGCGACAATGTCTCCACCACATCAAGTGCTAATCTTAGCACCTCTCAACAGGATTTGACGTCGGTACCTGATTTAGCTCAGTCCAGCTCAGCTGCGTCATCTGCTACACCTAGCACGTCGTCCAACTTTCTCTGGTCGTCTGTCATGACTCCGTCAAAATCGTCTCCAATGTACACCACAATGCCTTTCAGCATGGGAGGCTCCATGAGCACAATGAGTCCCACTGCTGGTCCTGGCGAGTCGCCAGTGCTCCCTTTGTACATCAATGATCATACCAATACTTCTGCATCTACCTCTTTGATGGTTTCGTCGCCCACTGCTACATCAACCATTGCACCAAGCAGCATTGCCCAGGCTGCTACTTCACACACTACAGGCCCTAATATGGAACCTGTGGTGACACAAAGTACCAGCGGTACTGCAAGCTTCTACCAGCCGAGTCTTGTTACTCCTAGTGCTTTCACCAGCTCGGCTTCTAGCGGTGTGCCATACGGGCAATTCGTGGCTGGTGGACATCAGCAGCCAACACCAGTGCAAACACATCAGCCCACCCAGAATCTGACGAGATCCAACTCTCAGCCTTCATCTCCGGGAAGCACTGTTTCATCTTCGTCGGCATCCTTGAAAAGAAAGACTATTTACAAGGAGGGCTCACGGACTGCAAGTGGTTCCGATAGCCAACATAAAAAGTTTCAGTGCCATATATGTGGTAAATACTTCCGACGGGATCTCCCGAGGCATTTGAGAACCCACCAGGAGGTAGCTCGATTTGTATGTCCTTATCCCCAGGATACTTGTCCGCATAAGCGGGGCCAGTTCAACCGTCCTTATGATTTCAAGAAGCATCTTCTCCATGGTCATTTTGTTTTTGATGAACAAAAGACGGTCCGGTCTTTCCGGGACTTGCATTCTAAGCTACCTTACATGGGTACTTGTATTTGTGGCATGCGGTTCTCTGCCGATGATTGGCTTAATAACCATGTTCTAGGTGGAGATCAGTCGTGCCCTTATCTTGTGAGAAGTATAAGTGACAATCTTCAAATGATGCCACCCAAAGAAGAACCCAGCAGGGTCGAATGAACTGCCTTAATAAAGTGGAGGTAATGATATATAAATGAAATCAGGAAGTGGAATGTAGAATGTTTATATTTAATGTGTATCAGTAGTATTTTTTTGACTTTAAAGTTTGCTTAGTCTTTGTCCGTTCTTGCCGCTCAGTCGCCAGGCCCTGTAGCTAAGCTTTTACCTAGTAGAAGCGAGTCTTGATTTTCTAATGGTTGTCTATTGCAGAAGATTTTCAATATAAACGAACGGTGATATGTTCAATGTAAATGGATTATGACATATATGCTTCAAGTATCATCATTTATTCGTGGCTATGTATGATGACCAAGGCACCATTTATAGTCCAAGACTAGACCCGAGATCGGTATTTACGGAACATTCTGTATTGTCAATACAGAAACATCACACACATCTTCGACCCCGGCTATCCTCCCAGTCGAAAAGACATTTCACCCGTTTATTCATGAGCAAATCTGAGTATCCTATGATCCAATAACTTAACGAAAACTAACAAAACATGCACTTTCATAAAGACCCGGCCTTGTTTCTGCCAGTAAAATATGCACAACTAGGCTCGTGCAACAATAATTAATATAGTGTAGAATGCAATAGATGGTCGTTCAATGCAATAGTATTCTTATGCTAAACTCCAGTCCAACCAGTCGCTTTTAAGCGTCATTGGCTCCCAATCGAAGTCTCTTATCCAACCCATCATTATAAATGACTCGGCGTTTATCACCAGGGGAGTAATTTCCATCGCTCATGGCTGACTCGTCTTCAGCAGCAGTGAGCTCCAAAGATTGTTGCTGTTGCTCATGCTCATGCTGCCCTTCCTCCCCCTCCTGAGTCTGTGAACTCTCGCCAGTCTTTCTCTCGCTTCCATTCAGCTCAAGTAACATATGCATAGCCCAGCCTTGTACATCAAAATGAGGGTTTGCCTCCAGCATCATCAGCAAATCTTGCAAAGCTGTCTTGTAGCCTTGTTTGCGCAATTCCTCCCCCGAATCGCCCCCTGCTTGCCTTGCAAGTCGGAACAGTTTAGTCACTGAGTTTGCTGCATTTTTGAATTCTAGTAGTAGTTCTTCATCATAATTTGAGCCACTCATTTGGCGATTCTGGTGCTCGATGCTGGAATGATGAGGGTATAATGTCCTTTTGGTAAGAAGGAAATTTTTGGCGGGTGCAATTTTAACTGAGCCTGATCTGCCATGTCGAACAGGAAAGAAGCTGTTTAAACAACTTATGGCCTATGGAACTTATATGAACAAATATTAATTGAACAATCAGCGTGATAAAATCATATATTAGTAGAGGAAAATCTGTGAAACGGTTCTGGAATGGATGACCAGCTGTAAAAAGCACAGGTCACGTGATGCTCCTCTCCGGGCCTTCACATAAAAGAATTACAGCCTTGTCCATCGACCGGTGGCTGGGATCACGTGAGCACGCATCGGGTCAGGCTCGCATTCCCGCACAACTCTTCATTGAATAATTCTTTTCAATTCTTCTTTTTTGCATTCTTCTTCTTCATAAACTTCTTTCACTTCTCATCCGCCAATGCTGGTGTGGCTGCTGCTGTGAACGTCGTCATCGCTCACCGATAAGGCTACAATATTCCCTCTGACACACCTTCTGCATTTTCCAAGATACTGCGCCATTGTTTCAAATCTCAATGATCAAAGGTGCTAAAAAAGCCATTGTTCGGGTTCCTCACCGAATATACGGATCCAAGTCTATTGAGGACCGTGTGATTTTGGAATGGACCAAGGATTTTGTTACAGCCGATGCAGCGCTTGACGTTACTTTGGATGAAACAAAGAAGTTCGTCGGCAGCTGGCGGGATGTTCTCAATGACCAGAAAAGCATTGCTGAGACTTTCAAGGAATTATACACGGATATTCAAGAGGAAAATGCTTACAGGGAAACTCAGCAAACTCCACAAAGTTGTCTAGATTTTCTTGCCGGGTTTGAAAACCTGTGCTTGACCGTCAAAGATGACATTGAGCCGGAGTTAGCTAGGCTGGAAAATACTGTCAAGGCCAGAATCAAAGAAGTCAAGGAGTGTATTGACGGTGTTCAGAAGGCACTGAAGAAACGAGAGCACAAGAAGGTTGACTTTGATAGAATCAGCAATATGGTGGAAAAGCTCGCTCGCAAGCATGATCTTTCTGAAAAAGAAGAACAGCAATTACAGAAACACGAAGCCGAGCTCACTACGGCCATGGAGTTATTCCAAAAGCAGGATGAAAAGGTCAAGGTTTACATTCCGCGGGTTCTGAATACCATATCAGAGTTTCTCAATCCTTTCACTGCAAACATTTATCTTACAGAACTCACAATCGTCGGCAACTTTCGGAAAAAGCTTTTGTCATTTGCTCAGGCGCAAGGTCTCTTAAGTTCCAAAAATGATCCTCAAGATTATGGAGCAATTGCTGATGACTGGGAAAGCAGATTCGTCAAAGTTCAGGCCCATGCAGAGCAAGGCATCGCTGTCATTCGAACTGGAAAAGCAGTCTTGAGACCAATGAACATGCCTTCCAAGACTACTAAACAAAAAGCAGAAAACGCTTGGCTCAAGTCAATTGATGCAACAGGGGACCTGGCGCACCGTGCCCTGGAACGGTCAAAGCATATCTCCCGTTCCAGTACAAAGGTAGCTTTTTCTTCACCGAGCCAGGGAATGTTCAGATCGGAAGCAGATATTCTCAATTCTCCAGCAGTCTCTTCTCCTTCTCTCAGTAGCCACCAGAGAATCATGTCATCAGAAAGCGTGAGATCTTTCGGTGGTAATTCACCATCTCTCACATCGCCGCAGCCAGGAAGCGACGATTTCGACTTCTCTGGAAAATCACACAGTCGCATCAGAGCATTTTCTTCTTCGTCAGCAAGAGCTCTTTCTCCAGGAGGAAGTGAATACACGATTCCTCCAAAGGGCCCCAACGATGAGTATGTGGAAGCCCAGTACACATTCCAAGGAGACCAACCGGGAGACGTCAGCTTCAGAGCCGGCGACAAGATTCGAGTTCTTGATCACGGGGATGAACTGGACAAGAACTGGTGGTTTGGAGAGACCATTGATGGCCGATTCGGCCTGTTCCCCTCTAATTACATTGTGCAAACACCAGCAAGTGGAGAGAGCACTGAAACGTAGCACATTATATCATCAGAATTAGTTGTTGAAAAATATATAAGGTATGATCTGGCTAATTATCTTGATTGGCTTTTGCAATTTCCTTCTCCAAATCTCCGAAAATTCTGTCCCGATATTGCTCGTAATTTTCATCTTCGCTCCAATTGTCATCTTCCTCTGGATCCCGAGAAGCATCTTTCCTATCGTCAATTCCCAGATATTCTAGTCCCTCTCTTAAACCTCGAGAATCTTCATCCAGCGAGCTGAAAGCATCTTCATCTTCAGGGTAGTCATTTCGATAGAAATCCTCAGCTATAAAGTTAGTTACCAGCGGGGATGGTCCAACACCCAATCCAGAATTGACACTTACCATTGGAGTCCTCGTCATCAGATGCAGCATAAAAGTCTGAACCATCATCATCTTGATTGAAAAACATGTCGTCGTCGGAATCCACCACACTGAGATTAGAATAAATCAACACACACATCAATTCATGTATTAAGGAGAGGGGATCTTCACTTACATCACACCAATATTGAGAGCATTTGATTCCCATTTCTGCGGGTTATAGGGCTCTCGGTAATAAATATCATATACATAATCTTCAACTTCATGATCAGCAGTCAATGGATCGCTGACTTGGCCCACGTCCAGGTAGTTTTGAACCATTTCAGAAATCTGATCTGGAACCTTTTCTTCATTCACTGTACTAGGAGTATTCTCTTCTTCAGTCTGAGGGCTAGTGACATTCTGTTCATTTGAGTTCGACGGTTGTCGTTTCCTCTTAGCTGATCGGGGGAAATGAAACACTCGCTTCCGCTTTTCCCCACTCTGAGCACCAGAATTATTGTCATCTTCACTGAGCTCGATGTCTATAGAGCCCTCTGGTTCTCGATCAAAAGTCCCTGCAAGTTTGAATACAAAAGAGTCGGTCCTTGATCTCTTTTGACTCTTATTGGCGGTGCTATCAAGAACTGTTCGTTAGCATACAAATGCATTTCATCCAGGCCATTTCCTTGCTTCCATCAAATACTCACACAGTCCTTTCAATGGATCGGCTCCCCTTTTTCTCTTGATACGCACCGCCTGTGGAGGCAGCTTGTCATTTTTACTTTCTGACATGATGAGCTGATGGTTTTTCGACCAAAACAATAGCTGAAGCCTTGTATCCGGCACGGGCACGGCTGAAGCACCTCTTCGGAGGGCCCAGCCTGCCAGCTCTATGGAGAAAGCGATTATTGAATTAAAGTACACTTCTACCATTGACATCAAAGGATACAGGAGTTTCTGGCTCTAAGTAGATGACTCTGCCTTCAGAGTACCTTTCCCGATTTATTTACGGAACAAAGCATTATTTGGATCCGGGACTGGACCTGGTGGTTGTGACAGGCGGTTCTCGAGGATTAGGTAAAGCTATAACCAAAAAACTCGTAGACAATAAAATTGCCACAGTTGTTATTGATATTGAGATTCCTCGGCCAGACCAGAGAATCCACGGGGTTCTAGACTATTTGGAGTGTGATGTTGCTGACAGAGACGAGGTCATGGAGGTGGCTCAAGAGATCATTGCCAGGTTTGGAACTGTGACGGCTCTTATCAATAATGCTGCTACTGCTATAGGCAAAGGGAAGTTTGTAGCTGAACTGACCTCGGAAGAAGTTCAAAGAGGCCTGGCCGTGAACTTGGCGGGCCAGTATTGGTTGGTCCAGGCATTTTTGCCGACCATGGCCGCTAGACACCGTGGTTACATTGTATCAATTGGATCGGTTCTGTCTTATGTGAGCCCTTCTAAATTATCACTATATTCTGCTACCAAGTCTGCATTACTGGCGTTCCATGAGTCTTTGAGCTATGAATTGGGCCCCCCTTCACGGCCACATTCAGGAATCCAGACTCTGCTGATAACTCCGGGTCATCTGAGAACGCAAATGTTTCAGGATGTTCAATCTCCTGCTATGATATTTGCTCCAGTCCAGGAGCCCGCACAGGTTGCTACCGTCATAGTGCATGCCATGATGGCTGGACAGGTAGGCGAGCTCCGCTTGCCTTTATATGGAAAATTAATTCCCATCATGAGAGCTCTTCCATGGCAATTAATTGAGACATTGAGGTCTTTTGCAGGTATCGATGAGGCCCTGGATTTTACTGAAGATACTGCCTCAGATTGGATGTCCACCAAACTACGTTGAGCTGAGCGAAATAACTATACACAACTGGCACAACTGACACAAGCACAAAATGTCCACTATTTTACATCTAACCTAGAATCGGCGATTCCATTCTGGGCTCCAATTACATTATTTAAATCAGCATGCCGCGGTTGGACGGCCGAATACCCCCTCTGCGGCTGACATGGCTTGGAGTATATATTTACAAATATGTGGAGAACATCCCGAGTCGATAAACGCATCTACTTTCACAACATGAGTGAACTAGAGTTCGACGTCGGCGACAGAAAGCTATATGGAAAACGATGGTCAGTTCCATCCGGAGTGCCTTTGAGGGCTCGAATTCTATTTAATCATGGTTTGAATGACCATGCCAATCGATATAATCACTTCTTCCAGGACTTTGCTGACAAAGGCTATGAGGTCACAGCCTATGACCAGCGTGGCCAGGGGCGGTCTGTTAAGAACTTCTGGCAGACAGGAGCCACTGATTTGAACCGGGTGATGAGCGACTTGGACAAGATTATTGAAAAGGTCGTTAAGGAGGACGAGTCCGGGGCCGATCTCATTTTGGCTGGTCACTCCAATGGCGGAGGTCTCACGCTATACTATGCCAATGTTGGAAAATATCGATCCAAGTTTGTGGGATTTGTCTGTATTCATCCATGGGTTGGTGCTTTGCACAAAAAGACACAACCGGTTGCCATTTTAGTGTGGTTGGTATCGTTACTTGTCAAGATTGTTCCTTGGTTGAAAATACCCTTGGCACTCAAGCCGGAGGATATGTGCAATGACCAGTCGTTCGTTGACGAAAACAAAACGGACAAGCACATCATGAAATGGGTCAGTATTGGCCAATTGTATGGCTCGTTCACCCGAGCCAATAGTGTCGTTGACAAGCAGTTTGCCAGTCAATATGACCCTGCTAAACCATTGCTACTTCTTGCTGGTAAAAACGATCAGATTGTTGATTACCAAAGCGTGCAAAAAGCTTTTGATGTTTGCCCTGCCAAGGACAAGGTGATTTTGATCAACGATGGCCAACACGAGGTTTTCCGAAACATCCCCGAGGAGCGAGAAAAGTTCCGCGATGAGATTCTCGAATGGCTGGATAAACACACTGTCAAAGCAACTGCAGCCGAATGAACAATTCTATAGCCAGCCAACTAAATCAATAATAAACATATGAGGTTTTCGTATGGGCGAGGGGTCGAAAAAAAGGTGGGGTAGAAGTAAAAAGGAGGAGGTCGCAGTAGATACATCACGTGATCAGATGGCTGTGCTCAATTACCTGTTTTGTACAACTTCTCCAAATTAGCACTTTCCAATACCAACTGGTCCTCCACCGAGAATCCCATTCTTCTTTTAACCAACTCACTAGCATTCACACGGATTCAGGAGTTAAAAAATCACAGTCAATTGATACAGGAAAAGTAGACAAGCAAGTATCAGCAATAGTGAGCAATGATTGAAGGAGAATTTTCTGTTGACGCGGGCCTTAAATTGGCCAGCAAGACCTGGCCCGTCGAGCAAGGGGCCACTCGAAAAGGTGTTGTGTTATTCCTTCACGACCTTGCAGAATATACTGGAGTTTACGATGAGTTTTTCGCAGATTTTGCCAAGAGTGGTTTCGAAGTGGTTTCATACGACCAGAGAGGATCAGGATTGTCCATTAAAGATGGTCGATATGCTGGTATCACCAATGAACATTTTGTGTTCGATGATTTGAACCGGATCATTGTAGAGCTCTTTTCTCAGTTGTCTGAGTCAGGTGACAAGCCTTATGATGGCAAATTCTATCTTATGGGCCACGGTATGGGTGCTTCGATTGTGCTGAATTACGGTGTCAAAGGTACCTATAGAGAGCGAGTCGATGGATACATTGCTGGTGGAACCTGGGTCGCACTTGGAAACGACGTTTTCTCTGCATGGACTTTGAAGGTGCAATTACCATTGTTGAGCAAGGTCAAGCCTAAATCTCAATTTACACGAAAGCTTCGATGGGACAAATTGACCAACGATGAAGAGATTGCCAATAAATTGCGTAATGATGTTAAGATCCGACATACCTTCAGTGCTGGCCAGATTGACGGATGTCTTGATCGTGCTAGCCGGTTGACCAACTCTGTGTTTGTATCAAAGTTCATTGGTAGACCTGTTTTGCTTCTTCATGGTAGTGACGATGTCATTTTCCCTCTTTCTGGAGCCCAGCAGTTTTTCAACTTGCTTCAGGTCGAAGACAAAAAGATGCTTGTACTAAAGAACTTCTTGCATCAGCCTTACAATCAGATCAAAGAAGAGAGGGAGGAATATCGAACTGATATTATTGACTGGTTGAATGAGAAGAGCTCTGGTAAGAGCGAGTATGCTGAGTTCAGCCCTAAGGAGCCTGTCACGGAGGAGTCTGCTAAGGATGTTAGCGAAAGCTCCGCTGCTCCTGTGGCTGTTGTAGATCAGAATCCAGAGGAGACTGCTACACCTACAGCTACTGAAGAGGAAACCACCAAGGATAGTGCTGCTGTTGAAGACCAGACTGAGCCTGTTAAGGAGGAGACCGCTCAAGAAGAAGTTGCTACTGAAGAGCCTATCAAGGATGAGCCTGTTCAGGAAGAAGCAGCTACTGAAGAGCCTACCAATGAGAATCCTGCTACTGAGGAACTCGCAAAGCAGGAAGAAGGAGCTGCCGAGGAGCCTGTTGCTGAGGAGCCCATCAAGGATGTAGTTGTTGCTGAGGAGCCTGTCACTGAAGAGCCCATCGAGGAGGAAACCACCACAGAGGAGCCTATTCCTGAAGAGCTTTCCAAGGAAGAGGTGATTAGTGAAGAGCCTACTGAAAAGCTTGCTGAAGAACCCACCAAGGAAGAAGCTGTTGTGGAAGAGCCCATTGAGGAGCCTACGGAAGAGCCTGTAACCGTGGACACCAAAGACGATGCTGCCACCGAACAGACAAAGGAAGAAGCAGCTACAGAATCCATCAAGGAAGAATCTACCGAGTCTGCTGAGCAAGCTGGGGAATCCAAGATCGACAGTGAGCCCACTACTGAGTCCACCACTGAGGCTGCGGCTCTTCCTGAATCAGACAAGCAGGAGTCAACAGAAGCTGCAGATGAGACTGAAACTGGTTCAGCCACCGAGACCACGCCAGAGCCTGAGAATACAGGTTCAACACCAGCGCCCAAGCCTAATACCAACACGGCTAAAAAGAACAATAAAAAGAAGAATAACAAGAAGAAGGGAGGTAAGAAGAAATAATTGATCGTGCTCTGTACTACCGTTCTGATCAACGATCTGACGTCATTTTTTGGCCATGTTTTTACCCCACACTTTAATGTTTTAATATATGTAGCTCAGCTGTTGTAATTTTTCCTTTAACATGTTACTTGCCAATCCAGGAGTACCCCCCACCATATCTTTTTCTCTTCGCGATGATGATCTTCCGCTTTACCCCGCATTAAAGGGCCTGCGGGTCGGAGAAAAAGCGCGATGAGAGGCACTATTTATACTGAGAGAAGAAACACAAGATAACACAAGATAGAAATCCAAGAATCATTGCCAGTGTTGAAACATGAAGCTGGGTTATAAACGTAACGTTACTGTCAACGACAATGATTTGGTGGGAGGGTCTTTGACTCTGAAGCAGTCATTGATTCCTAACGCATTGGTGACTATCCTCTTCTTCTTGTGGGGGTTTGCCTATGGTCTCCTTGACGTATTGAATTCTCATTTCCAAACTGAGCTCCACGTCAGTGCTTCGCAAGCCTCTGGCTTATCAGCAGCATATTTCGGAGCATACTTCATAGCCCCATTGACATTTGCTGGTTACACTCTAAGAAAATATGGCTTCAGAGTCACTTTTATGATGGGATTGAGTATTTTAGCCGTGGGTTGCTTGATGTTCTGGCCAAGTGGTGTCTATGAATCGTTCGGTGGATTCTGTGGTTCCATGTTTATTGTTGGCTGTGGACTCGGGACTCTTGAAACCGGCGCCGACAATTTCCTGTCTATTTGTGGTCCTCCAAGGTACTCTGAAATTCGATTGAATCTGGCTCAATCGTTCCAAGGAATCGGCTCTTTTGTTGCTCCACTCCTGGCCAGCAGAGTGTTTTTTGCCAACACTGTCGATAACAAACAAGGCCTAAAAAATGTCCAGTGGGTGTATCTAGGAGTAGCAGGATTTGTTCTTATTCTGATTGTGCTTTTCTATTTTGCACCGATTGTCGAAGTCACAGACATGGACATGCATACTCAAGAAGCTATTCTCTCAGGGGAATCTGAAACTGCTGACGACTCACTAGCCAGCAAGCCGTTCAAGAAGCAGCACAACCTCTTCATTGGAATATGGAGCCAATTCTGTTACGTGGGAGCACAGGTTTCGGTAGCAAATTACTTCATCAACTTCTGTCAGCAAGCAGGCTACACACCTTCACAGTCTTCCAACCTTCTCGCAGTTGCACAGGGTGCTTTTGCGGGCTGCAGATTCCTGACATCTGTCATGCTTATGAGCAAAAAAGTCAAACCTCGATATATTCTGATGTGCTTTCTTTTCGCCTGCTTTGTATTCTGTTTGGCTGCAACGCTTTCCAAGGGAAAAGCAAGCGTTGCCATGCTCATCTTGGTACTTTGCTTCGAATCGGCTTGCTTTGCAACCATATTCACACTTGCTTTGAGAGGTCTTGGTAAATATACCAAGAGGGGAGGCTCTTGTCTAGTTGCTTCAATTGTTGGAGGTGCTGTATTCCCGCCTATCACCGGTGCAGTTGCAACAAAGTCTGGAAACGATTTCCATAAGGCAATGGCTGTACCTACAGCAGCATTTATTGCTGCTTGTGCGTTCCCGGTATATTTGAATATCTGGGGCCAGTCACATGTTGATGCACGTCGACAAACTGATCTGAATGTGAGAGATCAAGCAGCAGAGAAGGAGGCCCAGATTGAGGTTGAATCAAAGCCTGATTTCGACCACGTTGAATGAACATAGTGGGGAACCTTGTCATAACAATATTTAGGATTGGACGGATTGGTATTTTTTTAAAAAAAAACTTTTGACTTTGGCGATTGACGCTCAGTGGGCGTTGAAGATTCTGTCCAGAATAAGTCCATGAAGTCACACTCTTTTTCATCTCTCATGATGATTGTTGTAGCTATTCCATCACCTGCATTTCGAAAATCAAATACTCTGTCATTGATTCTTGTAGAGTCCTTCCGGCGATCTCTCACGAGCTCAACGACCAAGGCTAATCGAAACAATAGGCTTGGCCAACCCGAGTGCTTGGCCAGGTGAAGAACAAAAAAATATTCTACAGTAGAAGCAGGTGGAAACTGTAAAAATAGTATACCATATTTGATAAATTCAAGGTTTCCAAAGTCATGCTGAAGCTGCTAGCTGTATGCCAATTAACGGTCGATGAGCTCTTCCCCCCATCTCTTCACCTAGGCACCTGAAATGTGCCTTCTTACATTTGCTTTCCTACAATGCCGCCCAAAGCAACCAAAGCAGACAAGAAAAAACAAGTTCTAGAGACTGCAGATGATTACATGGAAGCTGCAATAGAGGAGGAGGATCAGGGCGACCGATGGATTGCGTCTGATCTGGCCAAAGGAGTGCGATTTTATGAGCGGGCATTCGGCCTATACAACCAGGTGCTGAGCAGAACAACCAGCGAGGAACTTATTGTGGATGCGCGGTATAATATGCTGAGAATGCAGTTTTTCGTTTATACCAAGGTTGTCAAGTCAGGGTATCTGCCAGAAATCCAAGGGAAAATTGCCAATGAATCTGGTGGTAATCAGGTAGTGGTGGGCAAGATCACTGATCTAGTGCAGTTTTTTCGAGAGCTGATTTCAACGGCATCCAGCAGGGACGACGTCGATATAGATGTTCTATTCAATTATGCTCAGGTTCTTACTGAAGCTGGTGAGGAAGAGGATAATGCTGGATATTTGACTGAAGCTTGCCAAGTATTCGAGGCAATTCTAGCTCGCCAAATGCCCCAGCTGGAAGCCATAATACAATCCTTTGGTAGCCAGGAATTAGAAAGCGTTAATGAACCATCAAATGACGAGTTAGAAAAGGTCGGGGAAAGTGCTAAACAGGAGGCCCCTCGCTACGCTAAACAGTCTGAAGCAGTCGTTCCTGCAACAGTCTTAGAAACCTTGGTATCGCTGATCAACTCAATTACTAGCATCTACGAATTGGATCAGCCTATAGACATGGATCATCAAAGCGACCTAGTCGTGAACCAAATCCAGGCATTAATGGCAATGAATCTCCCGGATTCACTCAAGCTGGAAGCATCTGCCATTGATGAAGCCCTGGTAGCTATTGCTAAACTACGAAGTGCTCAGCTGCTTGCCAGACAGCCAGCTACAAGCCAGGTACTTGAACAATTACAAAGCATTTGGTCAGACCCTGCCATGGCATCAGCCACCAGTGCAAGTCGCTTCTTGGCACAATCGGACATATTTCAAGACTTTGCCCACCAAGCCACCAGTGGATCAGAAGCTTGGCAGGGTCTGGGCCAAGCAGCCAAGTCGATTGACTCACCTCTACAGGCAGCAATCAGCAGCTCTTCCGGCACTAGCAACATAAGCACACAGGAGAAAATTCGGCTATGGATTCAACGTGGCGACATTGAGTTTGCTCGGTCTCAGTTGGATTACGAAGCCAGTATTAAGCATCGGTCGGTTCTGGAGCGAAATGCCCAGACTTATTATCGCAACGCTAGCAATGTCCAGTCGCTGGGCGCAGGGGCAGCCGAGCTCCACTTGGAAGCATCAGTGAAAATGCAGTTGGTTGGAAATAATCAAATCGACATCCCAGCACATCTGTTGCCAGGGATCCAGGAAATGGGTTTACTGAACCATCACTTATAGGCTGGTGTTCACTGCCTGCACTAGCTTGAGGCTGGTGGTTGTGGTGGTGACATTTGTGGGGTAAAAGAAAAAAAACATGGTTATCTCATCAAACAGCCTGTTTGGGGAGGGGGGAGCAAGATGATAGATCGCTCATGGGACAAAGACATGACTGTAGTAGTGAAAGTAATAGAATTCCATTGATCTACTGTAGTACCTGCATCCCGTCCATCGCGTCTCTCTTCTATTGTGTTAAACTCATTCTTCACAGTTGCCCCCCCAGCGTTCTCTTTGATCACGCGACTTGGCTTGGTTATCAAAGACGGCAGCGGGGCTTGGCACCATTAGGTTCTGAAGAAAAGGCCTGTTTTCCGGTAATCTCCTACTGGCTCCGACTTGGATCCTGGAATTCATTTTTCCAGCCTATTTCGATTGGTTGCCCCAAATTAACCATACTTTCATTTGATGGATTCTTGTAGTTTTCTCAATAATTTGAATCCATTTGTTTCTTCTGTCCTCCCCCCTCGTTTCCCTGTCACGTGTAGTAGCTCCACCGCTCTGCCCCCGTCGAGCCTCGCTTGCCTGCCACCCCAAGTTTCATCACCAATAAACCTTTTCTCTTACCACCACATAGTCCCTTAACACTTGCCACTTCTCAGCAACGAAGTATGGGGTTATTTTCATCTCGCTCTTCTCACAAAGCTTCGCGGAAACCCCCTGATGATGTCGTAGCTTCTTTGTCTCATCCCCTTGGTCGCAATGCCTCGGCCTCTTCCTCAGGACCCAATCTGGGGCTTGATAAGCTTGACAAGTACCAGCGTCAAGTTTATACGTGCATTTTATTGGACCAGGCTGATCATCTCGGTGATGATGCTGATGACGGAAATATCGTGGGGAAAATGGAAGACGAGGGCTCTGGAGGCTCTGACTCGGAATCAGATACCGATTCTGACGATGATAATGATGATGATGATGAAGCCACAAAGGCACGCAAAAAGGCCAAACGAGAGGCCAAAAAGGACGCTTTGAAACAACAGGCCAACAAATCCACAATTGGGTTTCCTCCTAAGTACACTTCTCTTGCTCCTCTAGCGCCTAGGTACAGAATTGTCCCCCGTGAAGAGGAAGGCCATGAGAAATTACCTGGCTACAAGTCTCACATTTTTCGCGAAGGGTTGCTGGAACGAAAGGTTGAACTCGACACCCCTTTCGACGGGGCCAGCAATCGGAAATGGATGCATGTGCATGTTGAGCTTAACAATACCAAGCTCTCTATTTATTCTGTGTCGTCTCGAATCGGACGAAACTCCAAAAAGTACACTGACAGTCTGACTGATAAGAGTTATAAAATTAAACAGCTAATCAAAGTTTATTCTCTGCAGTATGCTGACGTGGGCCTCGCTTCCGATTATGACAAAAAATCAAACTGCATTAGGATCAGAGCTGAAGGCGAGCAATTATTGTTGGCGGCTGCTACCGAGCTGGACTGTGTTGAATGGGCTCGCAATCTTATGATGGGTACGGAAATCTCACTTCCGCTGGAGGAGAGAAAGTTGCCGAAACTTCGTTCGATCCCAAGAAGAAGACATGGAAGGCGTCGAAGAGAAGAGCTGGAAGAGCAAAGAATGAGTAGAGATCTCATGCTTAGGCCTTATTCTTCCCGAATGTCGGCAGTTTCGTTATCTTCGACCGTCAGCCGGCCACAATCCAGGCCTCCTGCCAGACCAAGAGGCTCCTCCTCCGGCACAGAGACCGGCGTTTCGCATTTTAATAGAAATCACAGAAGCTCGGTCCATTTCCACACTCCTGCACATCCTAGAAGATCATCAACTCCCGGTTTGTCCCACACTACCACCCATAGCAGCTCCATGTCTGGGATGCCTGGGCTGTCGGGATCCTCGTATATGTTCGATGCAGACTGGAGTGAAGACGAAGATTTCACTGCCAATAATAATGCAAACAATCGAAACACTTCATTGAGGGCTCCAAGAAGTAACGAGAGCGGTGCTGCACCGACTTCTGAAAGCTCTTCGGTTGTTTTGTCTCCTTCTACCAGTGCAGTGTCAAGCGGACCTGATGACGACCACAATGATGACAACCAAAGCAGCGCAACTTCAGCTTCTGTTTCTTCAGCTATTCCTAGCATCCAGGACCCTGAGGTGGAAGAACATGACACTGAGAGCGATGACGAGGCTGATACCAATCTACTCAGACCAGTCAACACTCAGGCCACCACGACTTCTATGACATTCACATTTGGCTATAAATGGAACCCAGCCAAGCTTCTTCCTACTCAAAGTGCACTGATTAAGTACGCCCGGCGATGTTTGGCGCAACTTCCCGAAGATACTCCTTGGTTGAATAAGAAAATCGTCAAGGACGGGGCCAAATACATTGTGCATGAGCGCAAGCTGGAGAAAATCAGCCAAACAGTAGCTAACTGAGCATCATCAGTACTTAATTAGAGTCCACCAGTAGTTTTTCTGTGTTGTTTTTCTATTGTTTTTTTTATTTTTATTTTTATTTTTATTAATAATGTGTGCTTTTTCCCGCCTTTTATTATGCTACTATTCACCGGGTACTTAGTATCTAATCCATTTACTGTAGAAATTCTTTCTATAAATGTAGTTCCGACTGATTCCCGGGGCATCACATGTGAATCCGCCCTGGGCGCCCAGCAATGATCTAGGTTTTATCTACTCTGAACTCAATACTGCGCCAAGAATGGATGTCATTGGCGTGGTCAGAGAGCAGAGATGATATTGTGATATTATGATGAAGAAAACTCTTCTGGTGGGTGGGATTTTTGTTTTTATATATCGTGAGCTCTGCACAGCCGTGCTTCCTGCTCTCGCGAATAAAGCACGAATCGCGTGGGCAATCCGACTTTTTAATTGAAACATACAATGCCAAAAAGAGGTGTTTTGATTTTGATAGAAGGATTGGACAGAGCTGGGAAGTCGACTCAATGTAGCCTTGTTGCTGAGGCCTTGCAGAAAAAGTTCGGACCTACCGAGCTCTGGAAGTTTCCTGATCGAGAGACGGCAGTTGGTCAAATGATTAATAATTATTTGACCAGTAGCAAGAATGAATTGAGCGATGAGGCTATTCATCTGTTATTTTCTGCCAATCGATGGGAGTTGGCTGGCAAATTAACCAGTAAGCTTCTTGCTGGTGTGAATGTCGTGCTAGATCGTTACTATTATTCTGGAATTGCATTTACGGCCGCAAAGCACAAAAGTAATATGACTTTGGATTGGTGTGCATCTCCCGATAAAGGTCTCCCTGCTCCTGATATGACTTTTTTTCTTGATGTTTCTGAGTCAGTGGCTCAGTCCAGGGGTGGTTATGGCCAAGAAAGGTATGAAAAGGTAGAATTTCAGCGAGCTGTTCGCAAGATATTCTACGAGCTTGCTGAGCCTAGTTGGCAAGTCATAGTTGCTGATGATTCTGTAGAAATGGTTTCTCAGCAGATTTGGGCCAATGTGACCAAATTCATGGACAGTTTTGATGCCAGCTCCAAAATCTCTGTCTTTGAAGGACATGTGAGAGCTTAATCTGGAATCATATAGTGGACACAAAAGACTGACTATCTATCAAAAGTGGATGGCTCAAAGGGTGAGCTTTCAAGAGTGGTCTGTCGAGAGATAATACTTGAACTAGCCTACAGAGTGGTCAAAAAAGATGGGTTAGATCCAAGTGTTAGTGCTTGTGGAAACTAATTACAATTCGCTCTTTCCATTTTATCAAGATCTATGTGTCATTGCATCAAATTCTATTTCTACTACACCTTTCTCTTTTTTTGATAATGTTCTACTAGCCAATTGCAACTCTATGGCTATCAGCAGATCAAGTCGTCTTGCTAATCTTTGGAGATTTCGAAATTTTGCTCATCTAATCTACAGCCGCACCTGTAACTTGTCGTTTTATTTTAATTTCAGATAAGTTGATATTCTGTATATCAATGAGTCTTCTATATGCCTTTGTTCCCATTGTAGAAAGTATTAGGTTACAGCTCGTCGGTCCTGTCCAAATAGGCAATATGACTAAAGTGTCGAGATCTGAATCGATCTACAGCACTTTATCAGATCTCCTTAAATATTAGTATCACTCTTGCGATTACAAATTACTGGAAATTTGGCATTATATTCACATCCCCTTTTTTTAGGTTATCCAATTACGATTAACCGTCGAAATGGACGTCATTTTTGGACGTAATTGTTTTCATAAACAGCCTACAACCGCGCTTCTACCTAAAAAGCAGCATTGTTCTCCTAAATCCAGTCATTCCAAAACAATCACATAGAAGAATCGGGAAATGACTTAGACAAACAGTTTCCAGCTTTCAATCGGGCAGATCTTTTATTTGGGGAAATCTGATCTACTATGGGCAGTGTGAGCCAACATCTTACGAGTAGATCACCATGGGAAGATGGAACCACTGATATGTGAAGGGAAGTAAAAGCTCTCAGTCAAATGACCCATCACGCTCGGTGACAGATGATTTGGAGGTAGGTAAGAGCAATTCACCGATTTGCCCCTCGGAAAGATCGGCCCGCAAAGTTGCCCCATGCGCTGCCGTGGTTTCTGCAGATAGTTGGCTGCACAGAAACTTTAAACTCAATCGTTGGATGCAAAGGAATAGAATATTTGCATTGTTGCTAAAACAAGGTGTTATAGAAAGCGAGAGAAACCCACAATTACTTGAATAAGCGATGGAAAGGTAACAACGGCCAGTCTGATGACTGACAGGCCCAAGATGAGTCGGGTTGTGTTGAAATCCAGTCCACCAAATAGAGGAAAAGATCAGAATACCATGTCTCACTTGGTGGATCACCAGCACCGGTCAATGCAGACAGATTGATCCCTGTCAACATAACCAAAACCAAATAATTCCAAAGATTGGAAGCCAAATCAAATGGTGAAGATTCCATTTCAAGATAAAAATTAATTATGAATTGTTTCGCCAAGCATTAATCGCCACCGTTCCTTATATGCTCGAAATACACCCAACCCCCCTGTGGCCTGACGATAAGCAGGCCACGCTCAAACAAAAAAAGACAGACCCCTTCCTGAGGCGGTAGTGATGATATATGAAAGAAAGAAGAAAGAAAGAAAAAGAACAGAGTAAAAGAACCATATTATAATGCACTCTGAGAAAACCATTGGTCTCATATGGGTCTGGACTCATCGGAAAATGCTTCTTTTTTGAGCCTGTCGAGCGAGCTTCTCCTCACGAAGCATCTCCAACTGCTCGTCTATGCGACCGAGCTGAGCTTCACACTCTCTGATTTTGTCTCTATTCCACTGTAAATGAGATGTTTTAAGATCAGAATCTGTCAACAACTCCCCCACAAGAGGATCCTGTTAGCACTGCTCGCTGATTTTTCACCACCCTATCACTCTGCTGGTCGTACCTTTTCCCACCAACGCTGGATGGAACCAGCCAAATCAACAACTACTCACCTGGAAGATTATCTATTCTCACTGCTCGATCACGCTCCCATCGCTCTATCTCATGCAATATATTGTTTCTTTGATTCTTCAAATACGTCTTGTCTGACATACCAAACAACCCCATTTTTACTGTCTCCTTTAAGTGGTGTAGCAGATTAGTAGGCTACTTATAAGCTTAAGACTCAACAGGGGCATTTTCACTTTATAAGGCAAGCAGGGGGGGGGCAAGGCGCTGATAGACAACACACAAATACACACACACTGAGACTGTTTCCATCATTTCACGCCAAAAGCCTCATGAGCATCAACTGATCAGCCCAAGTAGCCAACCCACCCGCCAATTCAATTGGCTATTTTCTCATTGTCAAACCTATTATACGCTAGTGAGAATGGGGTTCAGAGAAGATGAGGTGGGGTTTTTTTTTTTTTTTTTTTACATCAAATAGGCTTTTTATACCTTCTCCCTTGTATGGGATGGTCTTCGGCCCAGCCAAGGCGCCGGAGGCCCTATTTTGTTTTCTTCATGTAAAGTCCCATTGTATTGGGGCCGTAGCCGAAAAAAGCGGGACGATCGTGATTATTGACGGGTTTACTGACAGGTTGCTTTCTCTCCCTCGAGTATTTGTTAAATGATGCTGATACTCTCATCAATTGAATTATGACTGCACAGGTCAAACCAATTATTTTACTGGAAATACTATCTACATAAGAATATATCGGCAAATAGGCAGCTTCAACAAGACAGTCATGGAGAATACTAGAGTCGTAGAGCAACACTATAAAGCGTTTTTACGAGTGAGGTAATCAAACCGACTGAAAGTATAGCCAATGAACGGTAGGTCCTCTCGGATATCACCCTGAGGTGTGGTCTGTTGTTGCAGCTCTTGTTGAGCCTTGGCCATGGCCGGATTCTCAGGAAGCTGTTCCAGGTCTTCAATAGGGAAGTATGAGGTATCAGTGATGGAGCTCAATTTAGGTATAAAAGGAGCACTGAACTCTCGAATCGAGTTCCAGTCTACTCCTCGGAAAAATGGGTGAGCCTTGATCTCATCAGCCCCGACTCTTCCTAGCCGATGTTCGGCACTGGTCAGAAGACGACGAATTAAATCTTCCGATTCGGGAGACAAGTGTATGTCGTCAGGGAACATCAAGCTTTCCTGCCAATTCAGAATTTTTCTATAGGTCTCCTGAGGAGTTTCCGAGCAGAATGGGGGCCAGCCGACGAGACATTCGAACATAATAGCTCCAAGAGACCACCAATCGCATTCCTGGCCATAACCTTGGTGCACAAAAATCTCAGGAGCGATATAGTCGGGAGTACCAACTGTAGAATAGGCCATGACACGCCTACTCTTTCTCCACGTAGAAATTTGTTGCCGATTGGATATCGTCAAATGAATTGCCTCCACATTGACACTGTTTCTTGCACCAGCACCTGGTGCTAAGCTAGTGAGATTAGAGCTTGCACCATTTGCACCCTTGCCGTCCTGAGGACCGTCAAGAAGTTTTCTATAATATGCAGAATCGTGGGTCTTGTGGAAACCGGTAGACAAGCCAAAATCAGA
This sequence comes from Zygoascus hellenicus, assembly GCA_030564625.1. NCBI lineage: Eukaryota > Fungi > Ascomycota > Dipodascomycetes > Dipodascales > Trichomonascaceae > Zygoascus > Zygoascus hellenicus. Next base: position 49,738 of record JAJLWE010000015.1, read on the forward strand.
GAGTTTGATATGTCCAGTCTTGTCGATCAAGATGTTATCAGGCTTGATGTCTCGGTGGATGAAGCCCAACTTGTGAATTGCCTCGATTGCGAGAACGCATTCCGCAATATAAAACCGCGTTATGTCTTCGGAAAACACATCATACTTGATGAGCATGGTCATCAAATCTCCGCCCGGTAAAAATTCCATGATAAGATACAAATACTGAGCATCCTGAAATGAGTAGTACAGTGAAACGACCCACGGAGAGTCCGAGCCTGCCAACACGTCTCGTTCAGCTTTGACGTGAGCCAGTTGGTCCTTGGCATACATTTCAGATTTTAGTAGGGTTTTCATGGCATAAATTTTGCCTGTATCCTTCTTTTGTACAAGACGAACTTCCCCAAATGCACCTTTACCTATAACTTTGACGGTTTTGAAATCATCTAAAGAAAGCTTGGTTCTTCTGAGACGCAGAAAATTGGATTCTTTTTTACCAAGTGAAGTCAAAGTTCTAGTTTTCCGCTCTTCACTGCCTCGCTCATTCAGCAGTTTATTTTCAGTCTCAACTCGTCTTTGAGATCGTTCCTTGGCATGATTCACATTGGTATTGAAAAAATGCTCAATTCGCAACTTGACGGCAGCAGCTTTCTCTTGTGTAGCTCTAGGAAGCTTTTCGGGATGACGTTCAAATACCACATAATCTGAATCCAATTGAGCTTGTTTCTGCTGTTGCTGAAATGTCGGTTGTTGCTGTTGATAAGCTACAGTGGGCTGTTGGAAATGAGACTGCTGTTCTTGAGAAGCGTAAGCTGAGGCGACCTGAGCCTGTGCTTGTGCCTGTGCTTGAGCTTGAGCTTGCGCCTGAGCTTGAGCCTGAGCCTGAGCCTGAGCTTGAACATGATATTGCTGGTACATTTGCTGCTGCTGCTGTTGTTGCTGTTGTTGATGCTGTTGCTGGTCCTGTTGTTGGCCATAGAATTGCTGGGGCTGCGCAGCATACCCCGCATTCCGCTGAGCTAGCAAAGAAGTCTGGCTTGGACTAGGCATTTGAAGATACGGAGACTGGAATTGTGGCTGTTGAGGGGAACTGGTGAAGGCAGTGTTGTTGTTGGTGTTGGTATTGTTGGAGGAGTTGGACACCAAAGAATGAGCCGACGCCGGGCCGGTAGGCTGCTTATAGAAGCGATTATATTCAAGAGAAGGATCCTGTTTTTGTTGCTGCTGCTGTTGCTGTTGCTGTTGTTGAGGCTGAGAATAGCCATTATAGCCAGCTCCAGGGGCTGACGAGTTGTACATAGTGAAGCAACCTTGAGAGCCCTCGAGAACAGCTAAAGAGAAAGTCTAGAAAAACAGCAAAGCAAATCTACCTTGAAAATAGAAAAATGCAGGCGCTATGATTTAACTGATTACTGGAGAGTCCGTCGCGTTTTATGCCTCGTTAAACACCTATCTTATAGGTGTAGTTGTACCGAGGATGGCGGCGCTTGTCTGGTCCAGAAAACGATGGTGGTGTCAAAAAGTCAACCTGGCTCCGGTAGGGGGTGAGGATCCCAAGGGTGGGAATAGGTGGGTAGGTATTTGCAGGGAGGAAGAGCGCAGTCAAGTTGGTTGGGAGTGAGGGTGTGGGTGCTAGTGCCGGTGCGGGTGGTGGTGCGGATGTGGGCGCGGGTGTCAATGCGAATGTGTGAGTTGGTGTGAGAGCTTTGGGGAGAGTGAGAGCGTAAATGAGAATAAAGGAGAACAAATGTTGGAATTTAGGCCGTGGAAGGTTGTGAGAGGATCTATGAGTGTTAATATCGGGAGAAATGAGAGCTGTGTATTGAATCGTTTAGTTTATGTCATGCCGTTGTCTACTTCTATTCTTTATTACCACTACATATCTACATACACACGCACCCCCTTCCTGTTGCTTTAGTTTCGGTTTGGCGGTCAGGGCCCTACGATTTTCCTCTGATTATCTTTTGCACAGCACTACCAGATGTGGGAGCTTACCGAAGCAAAGCTAGAAGAACACAAAATCCTAGGTCGACCAGAACCTAGTTGAGCTAAGCGGAGCAAAGTCAGTAGGGGGGGAGTATCTAGGGAGCGCTACCCAGCCCACAATTAGCTCAACCCATGGTACTAGAAAGTCAGGGGTATTCAGCCCTGGTCCTGGTACACAAAACAAGGGGGCAGTTGTAGTACGGTCCATCCAGGAAATCATATGATTGTATGCAGTAGAAAAATTGCTACATTGTCAAGTTTACTTTTTGCGATGATATTTGTCTCTGCCTTTGCATTGGCATGGGCTCAAGGGGACGGGGATTTGTCAGTGAGGTCAAGCTGGCAGGGTCATGTCTTGTTTGATCTGATCGGAAGCTGGTGGTGTACAGCCTGCACTGAAAACTTCTACTAGGACTACTTGAATTGGAATGTCAGTGCAGACTGGTAGGAGTAAATTAGCAGCTTGAGGGCAATAGTGTAAATTTGGCTCTGGAGTATTTCCCGATATGCTTTTTTGAATTCCATGGGGTTACATGAGCCAGTTTGAGTCAATGCGGCTACTAGTGCTGTGTGCGGGCCGAAGTTTCGCTTCAGAAGGGAAGGATAACGTAGCAGTGATTCAAGGTCAATGAAATACCGATCAAGTGGAGTCTGAGGTATGGAGAAAACGCCTCAATGATACAATACAACTGATTGTGCGAGGCTCGATGTGGAGCGATTCTTCCCGTATATCAGTGATGTAATCGGTATCGCCTTCTGCAATTGCTGAGAATTGGCGTTGACATGTGTTTATACCATTTGTTAGTCTAGGCCAATATCATCAATCAAAGGGTGGACTTTGTCGGATTACAGTGATGGGAGCTAGCCCTACTGCTTGGTTGTGGTCGCTATATTAGATCGGCGAGTGTTGACAAGCCGGTCAGTAACTGTTAAAAATTAGCTCATTACATGCAGCTCAGTAAACTATATATGATGACTTTTAATAACAAAAGATTGTGAATCTGGCTGCAGAAGCGTTGATATTAATATTCAATGTTAGATCAGCATTAGGCAGTCTCATGAAAGTCGGATAGGAGACAGACCAACTCAAGATTAGCATCGATACCATGATATTTAGACAATTTCCATAAATATAAATATGTGATTTCAAGTAGTATAAAAAAATAAATGTAATTCAAATCTAATTCCAATAATTTATGCACTATAGTAATACCGGGTGATTTTAGAACTTGACCTGGGGGTTGGGGAAGAACTCATTGATGAGATCAATGTAATAAGGCTTGAGCTCCTCGGCGGAGGCCTGGTCATCAGACTTGGAATACAAATCATAAGGGTTGAATGCCTTGACAGCTTCAAGCATCTCGTGATCTTCAGCATTCATGAACTGTCGGTAGGCACCCTCTCTATGCCAAGGGTAAAAAGAGTGGTATCGGATCATAGCAAGAGCCTCTGCAGGCAAAGTAGACTGATCCTTGACAACATGATAAAGGTACTCATCATGACCCCAGGAGATCATAATGTTTTCAAGACCGCAACCCTCAGAATAAATACCCAATTCAGTGGAGTAGACAGGGTGGTTGTAGTCGGGGTTTTCCTTGAAAGTATCAGGGTAGATGTTCTTGTCAGAAAACTTGCATCCAACAGCAAAAGTATCACCAACAACATCCCACTGACCCTGGGCTCCGTAGAAATACAAAAGCTTACCAAGATCATGAATGAGACCAGTAAGCTGCATCCATCGGGGCTTTCCGTCTCTTCGGATGGCCTCGGCAGTCTGCAAAGCATGCTCAATTTGACTCAAGTCGGTATCAGGATCAGACTCGTCAATCAAAGTGTTCAATCGCTCCAAAGCCTCCCAGATGGTCATGGTGTCTCGCTTCTGAGTCTTAAACTGGACTCGGGCCTGCAAGTTGTAGGCAACAGTCTGCTTGATGTGCTGCTCTTTGTAGAAAGACTTGACTCGCTCACAAGCATCTTCGTATTGTCGGAACTGAGTCTTGTCCTTGCCTTCGTCAAACTGGCTATTAGATTGCCAGTTGCCATCGGTATTTTCCTTAGCAGCAGCACCCTTGAGCTGATTTACTTCGAGGACAGCATCGTCAATCTCGTCGAGGAGCTTTCCAGTGTGGTTAGTGCTTGGTGGGGGGAGTACTTGGCTAGTCATTGTGCGTATAAGTGATGAGAGATAAAATCGAACTAAAAAATTTCAAAGCTCCAGTCAGAATTGATGCTTAGGAATTATGAGACGAATATAACAAGCTGACATCTTCCCCGGATTTCAGACATTTATATATCTGGGGAATTTGCTAGCTATTCGGCGGTCTTTTCGCTGCTATTTCCAGATTAGGCAGAGAGCGGATTTTCCCCGACGGTGTGGCACGTGATCCCAGTGGGAACCGCTGCTATTTCCAGCAACTCTCCCACACAATCAAAAGCTCTAAGCATGGCTCACATGACTCGCATGGCTGACTATCGGGACTTTTCCGAGATTAAAGAGACGTAATATCCCAACGGGGAAGTCGGGGATACTCCGAGTGTGGGGATGGAGGAACTTTGCCTGACAGGAATGTAATGGAAAGCAGGCAATTGGACAGTTGACCTGCATTTGATATCACCCGACCGCGAAAAACTGGTGATAAGATCAGTTGCTGGTTCTTCGGAATTGGAAGCCTTGTTCCCCGGAATCCTCGTATGATGCTAGGTGTGGGCCTATCAGTCTTCGGGAATATATTCATTCGCTCTTCCTCTGGTAATCCAACGGTGGGTTGGCTTCCGGAAATGTCTGACGTAACTCTTGACCGGCTGGATATCTTGATATTGTCTCTTGTTATTCTATCTTCTGCCTGTTGTGGAGAGTAGCCAATTCAGCAAAGATGTTCTTCACCAGCATCATCAATACTACCACAAGAATGACCCTCGGGGCGGATGGAAATACTCCTCTCACGTATATTAGCCATCCCACACGGATTATCCTTGGTTTGAACTACACTATGCTTGGGAAATATCCGAGTTCGGTCACTTACTGCGGGGCATACTAAAACACTAGGCACGGGCGCCGCTGAATCACCCCAAACCCCCACTCTACACCAACATCTAGTTTTGTGATCCGGTGCAAAGGGGAAATTTATATTAGCACATAGTTTTGCTGGTGCCTGGGAAAATGAAATGTGGAAAGTCAAGGTCAAAAATAAAAAAAATTGACGAAGATGATCGCGGATTCCCTTTTGCGACCACAGCGTGCGAGCTCAGGTCCATTCTCCGGTGCCTCGTGCTAGGAGCCGCAGATGGTGCCATCGCACCAGCTCCCTACAAGTGGTGTTGGTGGATCGGACAGAAAGTTCGAGTCTTTCAGCCAAATGATTGAAAAACTTGAAGAGAGCAGCCAGTTTGATGAAAAGCCTATCGATAGCTTCGACAAACCTTTCCGGGTCGTAGTGGTCGGTGCTGGTATTGCTGGTATCATAGCTGGTATACTGCTACCACGAAAAGTTCCAAACTTGGAGCTGGTGATAATTGAAAAAAATCCAGGGGTCGGAGGAACTTGGTTCGAAAACATCTATCCTGGTGTTCGGTGTGACGTTCCAGTCCATGCATACCAGTTATCTTTCGAGCCTAATACCGAATGGTCAGAATTTTATGCTACTGGTGCTGAGATCTGTCGATACTGGAATAATGTTGCTGATAAGTACAAGGTCAAGGACCTTATCAGATTCAATACTAAAGTGATCCGAGCAGACTTTTTAGCTGAGGATGGGCTCTGGGAAATCGTTTCTGAAAACACGTCCACAGGTGAAACTACTACTGAGATTTTTAACGTGTTCATCCCTGCTACTGGCCAGTTCAATAATTTCAATCTTCCTGATTTTAAAGGGATAGACACATTCCAAGGCCAAGTGTGCCACTCTGCTCACTGGGATCCTAAATTAGATGTTACAGACAAAAAAGTAGCTGTCATCGGCAACGGGGCATCAGGAATTCAGTTAGTTGCCAATATTCAGCAAAAAGTTGAACGACTGGATCATTATGCACGAAGCGGAACTTGGATAGGCCGGTCTTTTGGTCTCGAAACGGCGCCTACAAATTTCAAATATACTCCTGAAGAATTGCAAAAACTCAAAGATCCAGCCGTTTATCGAGATTACCGGAAAAATGTTGAGGCCAATGCCAGTCGGAGAATCGGGGGCATTTGGAAAGGGTCTGAAGCCAACGATTCAGCCAAAGTTATTTTGCAAGAAGAAATGGGTAAACGACTGGGTAAAAAAAAGGACGAATTACTTCCTAAAATTATCCCTGATTTTTCACCTGGATGCAGAAGATTGACTCCTGGTCCCGGTTACTTGGAGGCTCTTTCTCAAGACAATGTAGAGTATATCACTACGCCCATTCAACAAATAGTAGCCAATGGTATCGAAACAGTTGACGGGCAAATTCGACAAGTGGATGCTATTATCTGCTGTACCGGTGCTCAACCGCTTCTTGCGCCAGCCTTTCCAGTTACCAATGGGACGATTGAGCTAGCCAGTAAATGGAAAGCTAATCAAGATGTACAACTATATCTCGGAATAGCCGATGCCTCATTCCCAAATTTGCTAATCAACCACGGCCCTATGAGCGCAGGGCCCGGTGGAACAGTGATAAGAACAATCGAAACCCAAACCACCTACATAGCCAAGATTCTGAGAAAAATGGTTCAACAAAGGTACAAGACTATTGTGCCAAGACAGGAAGCAGTCGATGACTTTGTCGCCTATCGAGACCATTATTTTAGTAAGACCGTTCTACATGATGGTTGCTCTTCCTGGTACAATGGTCAGAAGAAAGGAGGTACTGTGTTTGGAATGTGGCCCGGGACTACTTCCCACAGTGTAGTAGCCAGAAGCGACCCTCGATGGGAGGATTTCCACCTGGTATCATATTCTCAGAACCGGTTTGCATGGCTTGCGTCGGGCCTGACTCATCAAGACACACTGCCGCACGGTGATCTCACTCCTCACATAAAATTGGCAAATCAGTATGATTTGGAGCTAATTCATGAGAACTGGAACGAGATCCGGTTCTAGCGACGGTCTTCGAGTAAGGGCGGCTGGTTGGGAAGCTCAGGTGGGGGCAATTCTCATTTTAGCGCCTCAACTTGCTGCAAATGGCAGGAAAAGTGACGCAAGAAACCAAACCCCAGGGTCCAGTCATAGTCAAGTGTAGGGATGGGCTCCCATAGGCAGAGTTAAGATACAATACAGCGACTGTGCATAAAAAAAAAAAAAAAGGATTGGATATTCTAATGGTTGGCATTGTAAAACAAATGTAAATTTCATAGCTAGGTGCTCATCAACTACGGCTTGGACACCGGCTCCGAAGTGACTTGCTCACTGATTCCCACTCTGTCAAATATGTGGGAAGAAATTTGAACGGCACTGTGATGCATGTTTGCTTTTGGCAGTGAAAAGCAATGGTCTAGAAATTTTTGCAACCAAAAAAAGGAGCAAAACTAACATCTTTTATCAGTAAAATTGCGCGAGAGGTGCTGATAAGGATTTGTGAGCTAACCAAATTTTTGTGGGTTTATAAGAAAGGGTGATGGCTGCTTCGCATATTGCAACTATCTTCTTGAGAAGTGATATCGATACTTAGAAATTCTCGCAAAATCAATTGTAGTTAATTTTCTTCTCAATACAACAAAGAACTTTAAGCAGTGATTTTGCTGAGTAGCAATGAGTTTGCAGGAGGAGAATATTCCAAAATCTGTTGAGGCTTTGGAAAAGCCTAGCAGTATCAGAGATGCAACCATAGAAGAAACCATTCGACTTGATCACTGGTACGACGGTTTTAAGCGGCTTTTCATCTGGTATCCATCTTATCTACCGAAACACGAGAAGACTCTACTTTTGAAGCTTGACTTTATCATTCTTGTCTATATCTGTGCATCATACTTCACCAAATCTCTTGATAAGAGTAACATCACCAATGCTTATGTCACAGGCATGAAAGAAGAAATCAACTTTGGCGGAGATGATCTGGCTTATGCTAAATCTCTTTATTCTGCTGGTTATATTGTTTCCATGTGCTGCGGAATGTTGTTTGTGACTCGTCCATGGGCTCGGTTCATGCTCCCGATTCTTGAGACGATCTGGGGTGTTTTGACTTTCTGTCAGGCAGCAGCAAAAACTCCTAGCCAGATGTTTGCACTAAGATTTTTGGTGGGTCTTGCCGAAGGCCCTATTTTTCCTTCTATCGTTTACACTCTCGGTTCCTGGTATAAACGTGATGAGATTTATCGTCGAGTGATGGTCTTCTCCATTTCCTCTTCTCTGGGAGGCATGTTTTCAGGTTTCCTACAATCTGCTGCCTATGAACATTTGTCTGGAAAAGGAGGACTTTCTGGCTGGAAGTGGGGATTCATCATCGACGGCATTTTCACTGTACCAATTGCTTTGGTCGGATTTGTTTTCTTCCCTGGAACGTGCGAACAATCGACCAGTGTTTGGTGGTTAACTTCAGCCGATCATGATCTGGCAAAGAAACGAATGCAAGAATCCGGTGTGAAAGAGCCGACCAAGTTGTCTTTTGATCTTGTCAAGAGAGTTTTTTTCCGATGGCATGTTCATTACTTCACTGCTTTTTGGACTTTGCTAAACGTCGTTGCTCTTCCTGACGGTACTGGTTTCCCTCTCTGGCTTAAATCCAAGTCTCCTGAAGTCTACACTATCTCACAGGTGAATAACTACCCATCTATTCAGTCAGCTGTTAGTGTTGTTGCACAGTTTGTGCTTGCTGGTTTGTCTGACAGTTTTTCCATCTACCCTTTCTTGACAATCACACAGTGTTTATTTATCATCAGTTACTCTTCGTTAGCTGCATGGAACATCCCTGACGGCTATCGATGGTTTTGTTTCATGATTATCGGATTTGATACTGTCAATCAAGCCATTGTGTCTGGCCAGATCAATCGAGCCTGTCGACGGGATGCTGAAGAGAGAGCCTTTGTTTTGGGCTTCTCGGATGCTGTTTCGCAGGCTATGAACATTTGGACTAACATTGTCTTCTACCCTACTGTGGATGCACCCCAATTCCATCTTGGTTATATTATTTCTACGGTGGCTGCTATTATCATGCTTTTTATGCCCATTCTCTCATGGTATGGTGAGCGGTGGGACGAAAGACATTATGCTGCACACGATGCTGCTCTTGTGGATCGAATCCATGAAAACAATGCAGATAAGGTAGAACCATTGAAGACTGTGACTGAGTCTGTCAGCAACGAATCTAGTCAACTTTGATGTCCTTGTAATTTCGTTTTTTTGTTAGACGTATAGCTTATCTCATATCTCATTATTATCTCATTTCTAATTGTTGCATCTCTGTTTCTAGCCATGGGCCGACGCTGCGGCAATGGACCAATTGACTGGCTTGTCAGCCGCTCGGATTTGGAATTACTGTGCATCTCGGAACCCGAATGATAAGTCAAGAAATATATAATTTTGTTATCCGCACATGCCAAACTAGTAATACAACAGGCAGCTAGAAATAGACGTTTAAGAACAATCGATAATGCAGCTTACGGAACAGGACGAAAGGCTCGAGAAAATCCTCCTGACTCAACCGGTGATCGATACTCATAACGATCTTCCTTATCTTGTGCGGTATAAATTACATAATGAGATCTATGATAAGACGAAACTTCCTTTGGAACAAGGATTATGTTCTCATACAGATATTCCAAAGCTGAGAAAAGGCAGGATTGGAGCTCAATTCTGGAGTGTTTTTATTGAGTGTAAAAATCCTGATGAATTGTGCAATGACTTCAACGTGCCTAATAGCGCAGTGCGAGATACGCTTGAGCAGATTGATGTTACCAAACGACTGGTTGACTTTTACCCAGATGTGTTTGAAATGGCATATACGCATGACCAAGCAGTTTCTGTCTACAAGAAAGGGAAAATAGCTTCTATGTTGGGTGTCGAGGGCCTACATCAGGTTGATACCTCTACTGCAGTTATCAGGCAATACTATGATCTTGGAGTCCGTTACATCACCTTAACTCACAATTGCAACAACCCCTTTGCTACTGCCGCTAGTAATGTTGCAGCTGGTCAGAAAGATGTCGGATTAACTGATTATGGCCGACAGGCCATCAGAGAAATGAACCGCCTGGGTATGTTGGTAGATCTTTCTCATGTCAGCAAACAGACCATGCATGATGTGCTTGATGTAACCAAGGCTCCTGTAATTTTCAGTCACTCATCAGCATTTGCCTTATCTTCTCACTTGAGAAATGTCCCCGATGATGTTCTTGTGCGGGTGAAGGAGAATGGAGGTGTGGTTCAAGTGAATTTTTATCCTGGATTTATTAAGCAGGACAAGAAACCAGATAATGAGCCTGTAACCATAGAAGACGCTGCAGATCACATTGAGCATATTGCGAAAATCGCTGGATGGGAATGTGTCGGTTTTGGCTCTGATTTTGATGGTATCATTGAGACTCCCGTCGGATTGGAAGATGCCTCCAAATACCCCGATCTCGTCAAGATCCTTATGAAACGGGGAGCCACCGATGAGGAGCTTAAAGGACTCATGGGTGCTAATGTAATGAGAGTATGGAAGCAGAATGAATTGGTGGCATCCACAATCACCTCAAAGCCGGAGGAGCTTGAGTGGGCAGATCGAAATTGGAATTTCTGGGAGGGTTTGAAAGATGCCGACATCCGAATCACCAAAGACAATTGAGTAAATAATTAGATTAATGAATGGGACTGATAAGAAGGAAAATCGAGCCAAGAAAGGAAAGAGAGAGATAGGCTGAGCCAAGCTAATAGTCAATGAACCAATCAATTAATATTCAAACCAACTACAAAGTGTATCTAAAATGAGTCTGCTCTTGAGTTCCCTCCAGATCGCCCTCGGCGGCATCCAGCTTTTTGTTCTTGTTTCGAAGATAGAAATAGTTGATAAGCGCAGGAACAATCGCTCCGAGAATTGAAATTCCAATGGAGAAACCAAATCCCAGTGGATAGTAAGGAGCCTCATTTGTGAGATAAATATTTGACCCAATGGGACCACCAGCAACTGATCCAATCATCATGTAAAAACCGATAGCAGCTGCTCTTCTAGTAGGATTTGGATTATTCACAGCACACCATGAACCAAGGATAGGGGCCTGTGCATTGTAGCCAGAAGCAGCAACAAAAATTGCAAAATAACTGACACCAGGAACATTGGGGTGATGAACAGTAATCCACAGAATGATGATTCCAATAATACCAACAGCGTAGCAGACAACAATCGGAAGCATTCGCTTACCACTCTTATCAGCCCAGTAGGACATTCCTATGGTCATTATAGTAGCAGCAACATAAGGAGGTGTACTCAGTGCTTGAGCTCTTACAGCAGTATATCCCAAGTTTTTGACCATGGTAGGCAGAGTATAGGAAAGAGAGTAGGTAGCAACACCTGCGGCCATGAACAAAATACCAATAAGAAGAGTACTAGGATCTTTCATGACTGCAAATACATCTCGAACATTGTATGATTGTTCAACAGCCATAGGTCCCATGATATACTTTTGCCGCAGTTTGATGAATCGGAACTCAGGATTGCTGAGACCCCACATGCTATTGCTGTCTTGAGGAAGACTAGACAAAACCAAATATCCCGCAAGACCAATACCAACAGTGATAATACCTTCAATAAAAAAGATCCACTTCCAGGAGGCCCATCCACCATTTCCATCGAGATTGTGGATACCATAGGCGAGCACACCGGCAAAAGCACCAGCAAGGGTATTAGCACCGTAAAATGTAGCCATACGCTTGGTGATTTCCTGAGGCGTATAATAACAGGATAAAACATAATATGCACCGGGATAAATGACAGATTCAAATACTCCAAGGAAAACTCTGATAGCGATATAGTCATGATAGCTTCTGACCCATGTTGTGCACATGGCCACCACACCCCATAGCGTGATCATAGTAGGCAGGACAAGTCTAGGGCCAAACTTCTTGATAGCGACATTGCTAAACGGCTGGCATACACCATAAGGAAAGAAGAAGACCATTAAAGCGATGTTGTACTGGTGCCCTGTCATATTGATGGCTTCCAAGAAGCCGAAAATTTTCGCATTACCTGCATTGGATCTATCGATAGAACACCACAAGTAGCACAAACTTAGATAAGGGATCAGCATAAGATCTACTTTCCTTAAAAGCTTCTTTTTCTCTACTGATCCCTCGGAGAACTGCTGTTCAAGCTGCTTAAACTCCAGATACTCAGCATCTTGAGTGCTGTCAACTGATCCAGCGTGGGTGCTAATGATCTCAGGTTCTTTCTCCATACTGCTACTGCGATAGGGCTCTTCGCTTTGACTTGTGATCCTAATTATCATTCTCGTTATTGGTCGTACCTTAAATATATATCACGGTAAGGCTGTGAAGCTATCAGATAAAGTTGGAAAGTTCTTGTTATCTGAATTTTCAGATAACATTACTCACATCGGAGCTATCGCCGAGATAGCATTTTGATAACCAGTCAATTTTTATTGGGTAAGTGCTAATTACTAAATCTGCATGTGGGTGCTTCTTATCTCCGCCAAACCGTTTGGGACAACGATGCGGTTGACTATCTAATCGTTTATTATTCGGCGAGTAGCCGATACACCATCGTTGACCGCAAAACATACACAACCCAGATATGGAGAACCGTATTGTTGCCTGTGATCAGTGCAGAAGATCCAAGCAAAAATGCGATGGCCAGAAACCTTGCTTTAGATGTGTCAAAAATAGGAAATCATGTCATTATGCTCTGAAGGGCAACCAAGAGGAGCACATTGGTCGCAAATTGGACACAATTATGACCCTTCTTCACAATTTTGATGAAAGGATAGGAGCTTTGGAGAGCCCTAATATGATTTCAAATCGTGGTTCGAGAAGAGTCGAGCTTACTGCGTTGTCAATAGATGCGCCGCCAATTGCAACTGTTGAAAGCCTGATGAGCAGGAGTGATGATGGGAATAGTCCGCGCAATCACAGATGTGATACAGCACAATCTCCGTTGCCTCTTTTGAGAGGACTTCATAGAGGAGAGCCTTGGGAGCTGGATCCTATAACTCTGGGTGTAGTCACATTAGACGAGGCCAAAGATATGATCCAGTTATATTTTGAGTACTGTCATCCAAGAGCACCTCTTCTTACCAGGGAGACATGCGAAGACTTGAATTCCTTGAGGGAAAAGTCTGTTCTTTTGCTTTTAACAGTGTTGTCAGTAGCGGCTCGATATTCCAAAGATCAGCACCACCAAAACTTCAAGGAGCGCTACATGAATGTAAATTTGCTTTTAAAGCATGCATTGTCAAGTTTAATTCTGAATTCTGAAATTGAAGCTAAACTTGAGTCGCTAGAGGCTCTACAGGTTTATGCTCATTGGATGTCTATTCCTTTAGAGGGTTCTCTGACTAACAGATCTGCGTGGAATATTATTGGGTTAGCCCTTCGGATGTCAAAACAGATGGGACTAGAGCATAGAGTGGTTCAAGCGTTTAATGGTGAAAAAGATCCTAGAAAGGAGGATTTTCGGCTATTAAGAGTAACACTGAATCTTTTAAGTCTGGACTACCAGTTCATGCTCTCTTCAAGGAGTCCCGTTACAATGGATCCTACTGCCATTGTCTCGATAGCACGTCAGTTTCTTCTACACGAAAATAGTGATATTGAAGATATCAAATTAATTGCTCTAGGCGAGCTGGCTATGATCTTGCATTATGCTTTTGACAAAACTGGCCGGCTCGGAACTTTAGATTGGGCATCTTTGAGGCAGCTCAACTGCCGTTTTGATGAGTGGGAAACAAACTGGAAGACAATGCTAGCGATGAATCTACCATGTGAAGTTGATTTGTCTCAAATTCCTTTCACATCACTAAGGTGGTACCGTATAGCTTTAAACATGCTTCCCATACCCAGACTTCTATCCTTGGATCTTTCTCCGAATGTCAGCGATCAGGCTATGGAGTGTCTAAATCAGTGCATGACTTCTTCAGCAGAGATGTTGTCGTGTTTTCTAGTGGATGCTAACGGCAAGCAGCTGGATAGGACCGATTTTAAGAACTGGGCACACTACCGAGTAAATGAACAGTTGACAGGTTCGTTCCAGTTCTCAATTGATTCTTACTGGATTTCTCATGCATTTTCACTGACTCTCTTATGCTTTTTATTCCAGAAAGGAATCATAGGTTCAGATTGTGAGCTATCACAAGACTCCAGGAATGCTACTCTGCAGGACTCGTTCTTAATGGCTTTGCTTAACGTGGGGAGGAAAATTGTTGTTGATTCCGGACCTATTAATATTCATCCTTTCGAAAGTCTAAAATCAGGTGTATCTGATGTTTATGACTCGGTCAGACATTACACAGACGTTCCAGAGGACACTGTTGCAGAGCTGCTCGGTTTTCCGTCCGGCTAGTTTATTGATACAAGATTTTCATCACTATTTGTAAGGAAATGTTTTTATCCAGTGATTAGCAATTTCCTCGCGGGTTGCAAACCAGACGCCTTCTTTTTGCTTAACATATTCCAAGAATTTTCGAAGACCCCTGAGACGTCCTGGTCTGCCTGCAATTCGACAATGAAGGCCAACGCTCATCATTTTGGGATTTCCATCACACCCTTCTTTGTAGAGCTCCTCAAAAGAATCTATGAGGTAATCTGCAAATTGGTCGCCGGTTATAAATGCTTGATGGCCTGCATTTTTGTAATCGTTAGTATCCATAGTGTAAGGAACAATCAGCAATCCCTCATCCTCTGATCCTCCAGGATATGGAATCCAGTATGGCAAATCATCAGCATAAGAATCAGCGTACCAAAGCAAAGGCAGTCCAAGTTCTTTGAAAGTAGATGCGAGAAGAGATCTTGACCTTTCGGATGCTTTGCTGTGGATCATTCCATAATACCAGCCTCTGGGGTATGCTCCAGAAGTATCCTTTATAGCATCCACGCATTTTTTAATATTATCAACTTCTTCCTCGATTGACCATTGAGATCTATCAACCCATCTCCAGCCGTGAGAAGCTACCTCATGGCCATCTGCTACTAGTTTTTCAGCCACACTAGGATTCATCAAAAGAGCTTTACCTACTGCAAAAGCAGTAGCACGTACATTGTATTCTTTTAGCAAGCGAAGAATTCTCCAAACCCCTGCTCGAGAGCCATATTCATAGAGCGACTCCATGTTGACATCTCGTGTTCCACCAATGATGGGGGTTACGCCAGGACCAAGTTCACTAGCAAGAGTTTCCGTGATATCATCACCGTTGACGGGAGTGACCTCACTACCTTCTTCATAATTCATCACTATCTGTATTGCAATTTTTGCATTTTCTGGCCAGCATGGGTTCGGAGTATCACATCCGTAACCTTGAAGATCGCGGTCTCCATATGTGGGAATTTCGACCATTGATAGTGAGCTTTCCTGTCAATGGCTGTAGAGTGTTGAATGGATCAAAGTAACTGTCTTATTTGGTCTCTTTCTTCTTATTATATCGCGCCGATAACCAGTAGTTTCAAACGCGGGCTTCGCCGGTTCTTTGATCTGCAGATTGTATACCTCCTTATCGTTATCATACTGCGTTTTCACCCGAAGCTTCGGAGGCTTCTCCGAGATAAGCAAAGATTAAACTGTCTTCTCTTATATACACCAAGCACAATGCAAAGACAAAAACTCCTATAATAAATATTTCACACACATTATGAGCAGAATTTTTGAAAAGGGAGTCCTTGTTCCTTTGCCTTGTTTTTTTACGGCCACTGAAGAGGTAGACTATAATGCTTATTCTCAGCATATAAGAAATGTCTGTATCAATGGTATCATTCCAGTAGTTTCTGGATCACTAGGAGAGGCTGTTCATATTGATCATGATGAAAGGCGAAAACTTATTATTACAGCTCGACAGGCTCTTGACAGTATGGGCAAGGAGAGCGTTCCCATTATGGCTGGGGTGGGTGCTTTGTCGACTAGAGAATCGATCAAGCTTGCTAAAGAAGCAGCAGAAGCTGGTGCTGATTATGCTATCGTAATTCCACCAGGATACTACGCAGGTGCTATGACTTTTGAAGCCCTCAAAGAATACTTCAAAGATATAGCGGCGGCTTCTCCGATCCCCGTTTTCATGTACAACTTTCCAGCCGTCTCCGGAGGAATTGACATGTCTAGTGACCTGATTGAGGCAATCGCCATCGAAAGTCCTAATATCGTAGGGATCAAATTGACTTGTGGATCAGTGGGCAAGCTTGGAAGACTGGCTCAGAAGTTTCATGGAACTGAGAAGAAGTTTACTTGCCTTGCCGGCTTCATAGACTTCATGCTGCCTACTTTGATAGTAGGCGGAAAAGGTGCCGTTACGGGAGTACCCAATTTTGCTCCTAAAACATGTGCGAAGCTATGGGATTTGTGTGAAAGGGCTATGGTTCAAACTGAATCTCTTAGTGAAGCAAATCGCTTACATTATCTCGTATCGCAGGCCGACTGGGAGGCATCTAAGGTCGGAATAGCGGGTATGAAAGCTCTATTATCCCACATCAATGGCTACGGACCAAACCCTCGTCGACCTCTTTTGCCTTTGGACGAAGACAAAGCTAAGGCATTTGTAGAGTGCTCAGCCATAGTAGAGATTATGAAGTACGAGAAGAGTCTTTAATCATGTCAAAAATAAATTCACTATGCTATGTGTCAATAAGAGACAGTAGATATACAAAGTCAAAAGCATACATACTGTACATATACCTGCTAGAAATGCCCAGTAAAATTCATCTCATAGTAACATAAGCATTTTTTGCAGGGTTGTATGTGTTATTGCTATATTAGAGACTTGCCAGCAATTTTTGCGAAGTCTGATCATTTGTGAGATCTCGGCATGTCTCCGACATTATTTGAAATGTTATCGGTATCATCACCGACATTTCCTGATGTGGCATAATCTACATCTTCAAGTGCTGTTGCTCCTCGGTGTAACGCCGAAAACAGCAGCGATAAGCTTCTGTCCACAGTTGACTACCGGGCCCGTCTCCGAGATATACTTTACGGAATGGAGGAGAGCTCTCTTTCTCAAACAATATATATAGCGGGGTGTCAATAGCAATTATTATCTATCATCAAATCTCATCTCCACTAAAACTCCAATAAAATGGCTGTCACAACAACTACACAAAAAGTACTAAAGCAGCGAGCAATCAAGCTCGATGGAAGCGCATTGTATCCCGACTACCTACCTTTCTATGATCCTTTGGAAAAGGTCGAGGATTTGGGTGCATTCGAGCATGACGACCCTGCTAAGCGAGCAGATCCTAACATGCCCAATCTTTTTGCTTCGGCTAAGTCCGTCTTGGATCTCACCCCTGCAATTGGTACCGAAGTTGAGGGTGTGCAGATTTCGAAATTGTCCAAAGCTGGTCTTGATGAGCTAGGACTTCTTGCCGCCAAGCGAGGTGTCGTGATTTTGAGAAACCAGGATTACGCAGATATTGGCTTTGATAAGCAAAAGGACATTGCAAGACATTACGGTCCTTTGCATATTCATGGTTGGGCTCCTCATCCGAGAAATGGTCCTCCTGAATTTATGATTATCTATGATGATGAAGAAGACCTTCGAGTTAGAAAATCCTGGAAGGGTCAGTCTCCTGTGCAGTTCCACTTTGACCAGGCTGCTGAGCCCCAGCCCCCAGCCGTCACTATTCTCTGCATGCTGGAGTCCCCCGCTACTGCTGGTGGTGATACTATTTTCTGCAGCGGTGTTGCTGCCTACAACAGGCTCTCACCAATCTTTCGAAAAAGATTGGAAGGTCTCAAGGTTCGAACCTCTAATCAGATGGTCGCTAGTGCTGAAGTTGATAACAACGGACAGGCTGCTATCCAGCGACGGGGAGTCTTGCACACCGAGCATCCCTTAGTTGTTATCCACCCTGTTACTGGAGAGAAAGCACTTTTTATCAACCCCGTCTATTCCACTAGCATTGTTGGAATGCAAAAGGAAGAAAGTGATGCCATCTTGAAATTCCTATTCAGCCATATTTCGAGAGGTCACGATTTTCAGTGCAGAGTTCGGTATGAGCCCGGAACTGTCATCGTGTGGGATCAGAGAGCTACCACTCATTCTCAGACTCTTGATTACCCAAACACTGAGGGCCGACGGCATGCATTCAGGTTGACTGCCCTTGGAGGAAAACCTATTGCTGCCAAAGAAGAGCCTGCGGAGGAGCGTCTCGATGAATACTTGTACCACTAAGCGGGTTAGAATTCTGTGACTGTTAGATCTGAACGTGAAAACTGTTATAAATCTTAGAAAAACCAATAAATTCAGGTATTAAGTTTTTCAGTAAAATGGCATAAATATTTTTAGTTCCCTTTCATTTTCGTAGGGTGTGTCCATGTGGTGCGAATAATAGTTATGACTGTGTGAACCCAAGTGTCAACTTTTTGGTGGCGAAGGTCAAATAAACCCATGAAACTGTCAGTCATGAGAATAATTCTGATTTCAAACTCTGCTCGAGTGAAAAATTGATGTTACTAGGCATTGTGTGCCCAAAAATAATTAGTACATTACTCTCGTCTGGACTGCATTGCTATAGCCTATGAGCATCAACCTATAACTAAGCAACGCTGGAATATGAGACGATATAAAACATATTATTTAAAGTAACTTATCTGATAGGTGACTTGAAAAAACATAGCTTCGGATGTCGCTATTCTCTATCTATAGGATCCAAATGGAACCAGTCGGTCTTTAACTACTAGACATTTGACGAGTCTTTTGGCTGATACTCATCGCTTTCGAGGCATATTAAATGCATCGTGACGGCCAAATTATCAATGCCTACAGACTTTGAAGACTATAGCCAGTACGTATACTGTTCGACAATACATATCATGAGTATTAACGAGTGAATGCATTAATTTATGACCTTTAAATGTTTAAATAAGCTATATAAATATTTAGAAAAAACCTGATACGCTAGAATGAGAAAGCTGAACGTCTCAAAGAAAAGACAGCAATCAAATACCGTGGTACATCAACGCGAGATACCGACTTGCGATATAAGCCGAAGTCAGAAAAATAAGAAATAAATGTAATTACTTCTCATCCTCAGACTTGCTTCCGGCCGAACTCCTTCGTCTACTGTGCAGGTTTCCAAAGTAAGTTCTCTGAGCCTGATGGTGATTTCCACTCTTAGGACCAAGCTGCCATGTCCCGTTCCACCATTCACCGAATGATGAGCGTCGGGGGCCTCCCGTAGAGCCTTGATTGGATTGGTTCTCGTTCGTGTTCGTCATTTCACTATTCAATGAGTTTAGAAATTGTGTATTCAATATGTTGCTCATTTTGGTTGCTTTCCACAACTGCAGGTACAAAGGATTGCGGGGGAGCTGAGTCAGGTGACAAAAAGGAAAAACCCCATGTCACTCACGCCCCCTTTATCGGTTAATTTGAATGGCAATTTTCCCAGACTTCTGAATTAGGGTTATCTGGGGTTCCTTCCATGTTTGGTGTTTTACATGGGGGCACGCGGTCGTATCTCCGGAGATTGGGCCGATCGTTGCTAAATGATGATAATCGCCAGAATACAAGATTCGAGCTGTACAAGAGTCCATCTTCCAAGTGATTTGTAGGTTCCGGAAGCTCATGATACAGATTTACGGATAATTGTAACTGGTTTTGCGACATTCATCGTACCACTTTAATTTGTATGATGTCACCGTTACCCCGCACCCCGATGCTCCTACCCCACGTTCATCACCACCGGCTATTTTCAATTCAGCCCGAAATTTGTGATGGTTGAAGTGTCAAGGTGCGTTTTTTTTTATCATCCCCACAATCCATTACCCCGTATATTCTTATTGCCATGCTGATCATCGGAATCCACAGGTGTGCTGCTAAATCCTGAATCTTATAAAAGAGAGCCCATCTGTCGTATCCAAGGATTATAAAACAAACTTCTTACTTGGCATCTAAACATCAGAATGCAGATTCCTAAGATCTACAACGTTTATTTCGTGGCCACGATCGCTACTATAGGTGGTGCCTTGTTTGGCTTTGACATCTCCTCGATGTCTGCGACCATTGGCACCGACCAATATATTGATTACTTCCACAATCCCTCCTCGAGTCAACAGGGTGGTATCACCGCAGCTATGCCTGGAGGATCTCTTTTAGGTTCTATTCTTGCCGGTCTGGTTTGTGACCGTCTTGGAAGAAAGAAGACCATCCAGTTCTCTTGTTTCCTGTGGGTGATTGGCTCTATCCTTTCTTGTGCTGCTCAAAATGTTGCTATGCTTGTAGTCGGTCGTTTCATCAACGGCCTTTGCGTCGGTTTTACCTCTTCCCAGGTTCCTGTCTATTTATCCGAGCTTTCTCGACACGATGTTCGAGGAAAAATCGTTGTCATCCAGCAGTTGGCTATTGAGTGGGGTATTCTCATCATGTACTATATTGGATACGGTCTGTCATATATCAAAAGTACTGCTTCTTTCCGAATTCAGTGGGGTATTCAAATGGTTCCTGCCATACTCCTTATTGGTCTGATTCCTATGCTTCCCGAGTCCCCTAGATGGTTAGCCAGTAAGCAGAGATGGGACGAGTGCCATGAAATCCTTGCGCAGGTACATGCTAAAGGTGACAAGCAGGATTCTACTGTTTTAGCTGAAATGCTTGAAATTCACGAGATTGTCGATGCCGAGAACTCAGGTACCAGCTACTTGACTTTGTTTACCAAGAAGTACTGGCGCCGAAGTATGGTTGGTATTATGACCCAAGTCTGGCAGCAACTTACTGGTGGAAATGTCATGATGTACTATGTTGTTTATGTTTTTGAAATGGCTGGCTTGTCTGGATCTGCCAATCTCATCGCCTCTTCTGTTCAATACGTCATTATGGTGGTTTTCACAACTCCAGCAATGTTTTACATTGACAAATGTGGTAGAAGAATTTTGATGCTTATTGGTTCGGTAGGAATGGGAACTTTTGTGTTTGCAGTTGGTGGGTTGCTTGCCACTTATGGAAAATATGCTGATGAAGTTGGTGGAAATGAGAACATTCACACCTCTCTCGTTGGAGAATTCGGTCCTTCCAGAGCCGTCCTCGTATGTTCTTACATGTTCACAGTCGTGTATGCTTTGACTTGGGCTCCCGTTGCCTGGGTTTATGCCCCTGAAGTGTTCCCTCTCCACTTGAGATCTAAGGGTATGGCTCTCGCATCCGCTGGTAACTGGTCTATGAATTTTGCACTTGCCTACTATGTTCCTCCTGCTATGAACAACATCGGTTACAAGACTTTCATCATCTTTGGTGTGCTTTGTTTCGTCATGGCTGTTCACATCTATCTCATGTGGCCTGAGACTGCTGGAAAGACTTTGGAAGAAATTGAGAAACTTTTCGAGCCTGGTGCTCCCGTTGCTTGGAAGACTAAAGTTGGTGGAAGTCGGCTTGAGGAAGAAGCTAGAGAACTGGAAGAGACTGGCGGAGGTTTCCTCGAGAAGGCTGAGGTTGATCATACTGAAGAGGTATAATTTTTTTTATTAGTTTATTTTTGACAATTTTGTCAACCTATATGTGATAGCGAGTTTATTCTTTTAATCATTTGAAATAAAAATTTTGTCTGATATTTTTCTCAAATTTGTTGAAAGCTTGAAAAACTCTAGTGTCTGAATGGAACTATACAGGCTACTTATCGAGTATATCACTTCTGTCAAAAGAATGGATAAGTTACAAAAGGGTAGAACGAAATACTAACGGAAATTATCATTAGTATTGAAATAAAAGTTATTTAAAGAAGTAACTAACAATTAAGCCGATCCTGGAAAATGTCATTGGTGAGTTTTTTAATCTTAAAAATTATGAAGTAACCAACGACTGAGCCAGGAAAACGCGAAACTTCCAAAAAAGGTGCACACAAGATTATGCATTTGGCTTCAATTTCAACAGCCCCGCCAAAGTAATTCCCACACAGACTTGCAAGCCTTAGACTCATATACAGGCCGCACTCAAATCACAATTTGTAATTTGGAGATATTTCTGCGCTGAAGACTTAATATCTCCCCACGAGTGGCCAATATTCTGATCAACTCAATCAATCTGCGAATGAATTTTTTCTGCTCTCCAGAATAATATCTCTCGAGCACATCAGATGTTAATCAAAAAACCAGACTATTCTGGCTTTTCGACTGTTGACAAGATCATTTCGCTAGAATTTCCAGTTAAGGATTCTAACCAGCACAATTGGCTATAGGGTCGTCTCAAGTGCGACAAAGATTTAACTACGATCGTTGGCTCCTTTTATATAGCTTTATTTCAGCCGCACATGCTTTTGTTTCCTGTGAATTTTATTATTGTTGATAGTTTCAAACATTCCGCCCCACATCATTTTAAATGTCGCCAATAACCTATTATTTACATAGCATATTGGATTTGGTCATCGTACATCAGAATTTATGCAGTCAGTTATGTGCGTCCGTTTAGAGTCAGTCATTAAATGTCACAAAAAGTTAGCAGTCATGACAAATATGTATGTGGAGCTGCCAAGTCACAGGTTGTCATGGCTATTATTCAAAAACAAAAGTTGGCCGCACGGGGTATATGTGTAACTTGAAAAAAATTACAAAAACCTCTCCTTCCCGGACACTGCAAATTTGGAATTGGTAGATTACAATCTGTGATATTCGTTAGTCTTGCATCTAAATTACAATGTTGCACACGGAGATCTTAGATGAGGTGGCGTTCAATCAGTTGAAGGGGATCATTGTTGATGGTCAATCATCATCACCGCCCGAGAAGAACTCTCGATTGCCAGCTTTAGTGTTGACATTTGTACATGAACTTTTTAATTTGAATTATTCAATTTCAAAGGAATTGTTTGACGCTTTATGTTGCTTACCGGGCGAAGCTGATAAGCGATTAGCGGATTTACTGGCTATGGCCAAAGATTCTGTGGGTGCTAATGCGGTATGGAATCCATTCTACCCGAACTTCCCTAAGCAGGTTATCGATACATCCAGTTATGAGCTGCTTATGAATGCCTACATGCACTATGGTTCTTTCGGGCTCTGGAGACCTGAAGACATGAAGGAAGAGCGTACCAAATTGACGGAAGTAAACAAATTGAAAGAAATCAAACCAGTTACAATGAAGGATGTCAAGAACTATTTCTTGACTTTATTAAAGTCCAAGACAAGCTATCCCCCTACGTTAGACAGTTTTGTAGATTATGGTATACAGCATGGCTGGTCTGATGAGCTTGATGGGCCCATTATTTACAAGCAGACTATGTCCAAAGTGGCCGCCTACAAACTGTCACAAGGGAAAAAAATAGATGATTTGGTCCAAACTAGTACTGATATTTTGAGAATCATGGCCGCAGTTTCAGATGCCGATGTGACTCTTCGACATCCAGTCAGATTCAAGTCAATGAAGAGAAAAACAAGACGTTTGATAATATCAGCTCTTGAAAAATGCATCACCGTTAAAGACGTTAAACCATATGCAAAACTTTGGATTCTAGCTTTCCATTGTTTACATGTTGGCGAATACGGCGGAAAAGTCAAGGCTGTTGCCGATGAGTTTCGAAACACTAAAAACGTTATTACAGTCGATACCAATATAGGCGAAAGTATCAAGACAGGTAATATGGGAGAAGCGGCTAGACTTTTGCAGCCCGTGCCTTCTGTTTTTTGCCGTGCTTTGGACAAGCTCGTTCGATCAAGTTGTAACGAAGCTACTGCAAATGCAATTCTTGACCAGTTTGAAGAGATGGCTTCCAAAACGGATACCAAAATTTTGCTACAGATGTACGGACATTTCAAGAAAAGGAACAGTGACATAAAGCAAAGATTGGTACTGACAGATCACTGGAATTGCGTTATCCCCTCTTTACAGAAGCTTCCAAAAGCATATCTAGAGAGGATACAGAACATTATTTCTGAGAAATTACAAACTAAATTGTCAGGAAAAAACCTGCTGAAAGGCAAAAATGTTTATTTCCCACGAGATCTAAGAAAAATTCTTGTTCCTCTTCAGCTTGATAACGTGACTTCATCTAAAGATATGATTGCCCGTGGCTCACGTGTGCCTTTAGATACTTGCGAAGCGGACAAGAAAAAGAATACCTTGAGACTATTCATCAATTGGATTGGACAAGATCAGGATCTGAGTGCACTGATATCTGACAGCAGCTTTAATCGCCAAGAAATGATATATTTTCGCAGCACAAAGAATAAGTTTGCCCAACATTCTGGCGATATAGTTAATGCACCTGCGCCAGATGGAGCATCAGAGTTTATTGATATTGATATGCAAGCGGCACTTAATGAAGGTTTCAGGTATGTGAGCATGGATGTTCGAGTCTATTCTGGCCCTTCTTTTGCCTTGCACGAGCGAAGCATGGCTGGTATTATGCTACGGGAAGCTCCACAATCAGGTGAAGCATTTGAGCCAAGCACTGTCAAAATCAAATTCAATACGTTCAGTCCTTTATATCATATCATTGCAGCGACTATTGATTTGAAAACTCGAGAGTTGTGTTGGATAGATAGCAAGATGAAGATTGACCAGCGAGAGAATGCGGTAGACTCATATCAGAAACAATCGCGGTGTGGTCTCCAGGCGATGCTAGATCTTATCGACATGAAGCCGACCATGTATGAGCTTTTGCAGTTTCACATGCAAGACGCCAAAGAAGTACACAGCAAGAGTGAAGCGGACTTTCACGTGGGACTCGGTGAAGGTGATCTTGATTTGTATGACTTTTCTGCGATTAATTCCAAGTGGATATAACGTGATGTTAAATCATTATTTATTAGTTTTTAACCACTTTCATTATCCCTTTATTTATTTTTTATTTCAGCAAACTTGAAAAACCTTGATTTATGCTGATAGATAGCATGCTTCTCGCATCAAATCATTATATTTGCCAATGCAGCTTATTGATTCTCTTTTTCACCCAGCGGACCGTTCCATCCGTGAGCTCGTAGGCTTTCGTTCAACTCTTCATCCATTTCTGCCAAGCTTTTGTTGCCATTGTCAGGGAGAAAGAAATGCACAATGGTAAAACCAATGAAGCAGACAGCACCAGAGACGATGAATGTATATCTATCACCTGCGTGCTTTTGGATAGGCTGAAAGACTTGTGTACCGACAGCAGCTCCCGCTTTTCCAACAGCTGCCGAAAATCCATAACAAGTTCCCCGTATAGCGGTAGGAAAAGCCTCCGAGGATACGAGAGATTGTAAATTAGCAGGTCCAAAGTTGACAGTAGCGTTCAGTATAGCATAAAGAACGATAAAAAGAGCAGGAATTTTTTTTAGACGAGGAAATGCAGCGCCTACCACAATGGAAACTACTGCATAAAATAAGAAGCCAAACTGGATGATTTGCTTTCGCGAGAAAAATTTGCATGCAAAAGCTCCGAGAAGCGTTCCAAATACTCCGAAAATAGACAAAAATAGATCCCATTCAGCAGTTCGTCGAATACTTGCTTTTGGAATTACCAAAGAAATGACAGTCGCTCCAAAAATATTGTTAGGATACAGGATAAAATCCATGATAAACCACATACCAGCACTTCCAATAAGAGACCTCCAATATTTCTTCAAAATGAACATATAAGGAACTCTTCTTTTGATAGCATTGTTTTGAAATGTTTTAGCATGCTGTAATCTCCATCGGAAATAGAAAATAGCCATGGGTAAAAAGGCACCGAATCCAAACGAGGTTCTCCATACAC
The DNA here is from genome assembly GCA_030564625.1 of Zygoascus hellenicus. Taxonomy (NCBI): domain Eukaryota; kingdom Fungi; phylum Ascomycota; class Dipodascomycetes; order Dipodascales; family Trichomonascaceae; genus Zygoascus; species Zygoascus hellenicus. The sequence continues at coordinate 75,450 of JAJLWE010000015.1, forward strand.
CTCGAAGATGATTCTCGCCCCAGATAGAGAGGAATATCAAAAAGCAAGAAACAGCAACAGGAGTTCCCATAGAAACAGGAAGATTTGTCGATAAAACGAAGGGGATGACCCGATCTTTGCCAAGATGCTCATCAGCAGCTTCAATGGCACTGGCAGCAGATGCTGGATACTCACCACCCACGCCTACACCAACAATTCCCCGACAGATAACAAGCATCCAAAGCATACCGTGCATGGAATTTCCACTTGCGCCGGCACATAAAGCTGCACCAATAACAATCAAAGCAGTAGTGAGAGCAAATCCCTGTCGTCGGCCTATTCTATCCACAATGAAGCCAAAAGAAAGTTGGCCAATAATGTTACCGACTAACATAGCATTTGAAACTCTTGTGCTCCAAGTAGAAGTATATTCAGGGTATAGCTTTTTCAATAGAACATTTGCCATAGTCACGACACCTTGATTATACCCGTCAGACATGAAAGCAACACCACTGATGAAGACACCCATCATGGCTTTGAAATAGGTCTTTTTTGGAGCATCATCTTGAGCTGAGTATTCAGAAGTAGATACTTCGTCAGATTGTGCAGTGATCAGTGTCTCTTCCTTCATTTTGTTGCAACTTTAATCTTAACATCTTCCTCATCACCGTCCATGGTGCCTATTATATATCCAATTTTTTTCAAAAGTTTTCAGATCTATAAGCTGCACGTGCGTTAATTAGAAAGCTACTTTTTGAAAATCTCTTCTACGCTTCTTTCTATTACAGTAATATTTGCTGCTGTCTTCATCATCCATCTCGTCAGATCTTGCGAGCCACAAAACGGACCCACGTGCTGAAATGTGGTAGTGATCGCCGCAACAATGGTAACCTCTGTACCTATACTACCTGATAACAAATATTAAAAAAATCACCATTGAGATAATCATGATGCATAGAGATTGATACTGTTATAAATTGGTAATTGAACTGTCCTGGGTTGAAATATGTGATGGTCGGCCTGTACAAATCGGGGAAGCGGCGATGATCCTCGCGCATTGGCTATTTTTCTAACTACGCAAAAAGTATGTATTTAATTCCCGCGTCATGAACACGTTATTAAGAGTATCTGATTTTCAGCGGATAAGTTTTCCGGAACGTCGTATTTAATTTGTTCAGCTTCACTTGCCTTCCCATTTTCCGCTTAAAGCAAGTTTGTTTGCAGGAGCACTTCCCCTTCTACCAAATACTTTTCAAGCCATGCAATTGAGAAACGTGGTGTTGAGCATCTTTTTTTTTGGATCTGCTTTCAGTAGTCGCTTGGTGGACAATTTAAATTGGCAGGAAAACCCAAGGATCAGTCCATTACCTTCTGAGCAATGTGCGATTGGAGAGCCCGCGGTTGATTTCAAACATTCTGTTGCTAGCGGCGATCCAACTAAATCGTCTTTCATACTGTGGACTCGCCTGACTCCTATTGAAGCAGTATCTTCAGAATTCGTTGTTCATGTGGAGATCAGTAGAGACAGATCATTCGATGAAATCCTTTACTCCGCATATACCACCACGAACGAGGATATCGATTACACTGTGAAAATTGATGCTCAAAGCGATGAATTTTCTCCTGGAAATAGATATTATTATCGGTTTTCAGCTGCTGGAGTGTACAGCCCTATTGGCTCAACGAAGACCTTGCCAACTGAGGATGTCGAAGAGATCTCGTTTGCTGTCTATTCCTGCTCAAATTATGCTGGTGGGTTTTATCATGCATATAGACATCCTGCTGTTAATGATTCAGTAGATTTTGTAATTCACTTAGGTGATTACTTGTATGAGCATGAAAACGGCGTGTACACAAATGGAACGTCGTTGAACCGTACGCATTTGCCGAACAAATTTCTTCATACTCTCGAAGATTATAGAGAAAGATATTCACTGTACAGATCAGATCCTGATCTTCAGCTGTCTCATCAGACTTTCCCGTGGCTTGTTGTCTGGGACGACCATGAGATCTCTGATAATTCATGGCTGAGAGGTAGCGTCGACACTGTTGGCCTGGAGTTTGAAAGACGTCGTCGAGATGCTTTGCGGGCTTATATGGAATGGCTGCCTATCAGGCCTCCGACTGATATGGCCTCAAGAAAGATATGGCGTTCTATGGACTTTGGAAAACTTGCTCAATTGCATTTACTGGATACCCGGCATTATTCCAGAGATGTAACTGATATTTACACTAACAGGGACTATATTGACAGTATCAAAGAGCGCCCAGAGAGAACTATTATGGGATTTGATCAAGAAGAGTGGCTTATCAATTCTCTGGTTTCTAAGAAACAGAAATCTTGGCAGCTAGTAGGCTCTCAGCTGCTGATACAACCTGTCAATTTCACTTCACTACAGGGAGAACTGGGAGAACCATTCAACACTTTCAATTTAGACGGATTCGATGGTTATCCAGGCTCGCGAAAAAGAATATTGTCTGCTGTTGAAGATAACCAGATTGATAATGTAGTTTTCTTTGCAGGGGATGTTCATGTTTCTACTGTTGGCAAAGTTGGCCGAGTAGTGGAATTCGGGGGATCAGCAGTCAGTTCGCCTACAATTTATCCTCAACACTATAGCATCTCTCAGTGCTTAGCAGTCTCAGAAAAGCTAGTTGCAAATAATCCTGACACCATGATTTGGAATGAAGGTTTTTGGCGTGGATACATGTTGTCTAAGATAACGGCTGAAAAAATGACGACCACCTACTATGGTTTTGACGTTAGAGATGCGCACAAAAAAGAAAGCTATACTTTAGCTACATTTGAGGTGGAGAAAAATAGTAACGAGATTTCCAGACGTAAAATTGCATACGGAGCGATGAATAATTAATCAACAGTCTGACAATATTGAAATAAAAATATTTGAAAAATCGCAGACTAAGAGATGAGTTATATATTGTAAAAATCTCATTATTTTCCACTTCATATTAATACTACAATTACTATCAAGTCGTATATTACTGTCGATTACTACTAAATCGTTTATTAACGTCTATGCACTACCTAAATATCACTATGTGCGATCTTTACTGTCGATTATGCTCAGGCGTAACAGTCGCAGTGAGATCGCGCTAGGCTCCCCACAATACTCATCTCATCAATTTCTATTCCATAAACGGAAGCATTACTCAGCAAATGTAAATGATGACATAATCATTATTGAACGGATATAGTGGTTGCTTTTCATTTTGCTCATCAATTAGCCTTGATGGCCAAGTTGGTAAGGCGTAACACTAGTAATGTTAAGATCGTCGGTTCGAATCCGGCTCGAGGCAATTTTTTTATCTTTTAAAGTTTCGTTATGATTCCTGTCGATATTGTTTCATGTTTGGTCTGCCATGCTGGCCAGGTGCGGCACTTAAGGGTGGGGAGACCAGGGTATGAAATGAAATTCCAATATGAAACATAAATATTTTTGAAAATAGTAGAGAAAGATAAATTCTCTAATATAATTGGTACACTGTTTATATGTTTCCTTTTCGCTATTCATGGAGTTTGTGCCTGAATTTGTAAGAGGCCCTTGTGTCTGCATGCCCCGTAAGCGTGATTACGCTAATGTGATATCTCGACTAGTGCTGCTACGCTTCGTAACACTAAATTGCGTCTAATCATCGTGAAAAAGGCAATTGGAAGTTCACAGCTGACTATGAGACAATTTAGCAGTTTGATGGAGGACAGGAGCGTTCTACGGTAAATCAGCGAACAATAGATGGCAAGCTCTTCAGATCTATCGACAAACGAGAAGCAAACAAAATCTTTTGAAAATTCAAAATGTTTACCGAAAAACTGGCACCAAAAATAATGAGAATTGAACCAAAAAAAAAAAACTTTTTTTTCCTACTATGAAGCATGCTTCGGTTCCAGCCATTTATTGACGTGTAGGACAAAAATAAAAAAAGGTCACATGACCTCAATCAAACGGTTACCCGGAAGTCGTATAAAACGTTGCTTTTTGTGTCTTTATAGTCATCTAGCGTATTAATTACTGACAAAAGCGATTTTCAACAAGTAGCCTTGATGGCCAAGTTGGTAAGGCGTAACACTAGTAATGTTAAGATCGTCGGTTCGAATCCGGCTCGAGGCAGTTTTTTTTGAATGTCTGTTTTCTACTTGGGCAGCATGCGAGTCATTTCTACATTGTAACTAGCCATCCTTTATTGAAGTTTTTATTTTATTTTTTCTGCATCCACAATTGAGACGTATGTATATTTATACGACAGTTGAGACTCCTCATTTTCATATACATATCGAGATGGAAATGTGTTAAGGGCATCTCAGTAGTAATTAGGCTGTTTCGTAAACCGCTCAGGGATTGAGCAATGGAGCACGTTCAGCATCGGCAATGGGTGTCTCCGAGGCTGGAGTAACGGCAACAATCAAAGAGCCTAAAGTCAAAAGGCCGCCAATGACCAAAGCAAAAATCCATTGAAGAGCGATGATATGGCCGAGGAATTGGGAAAATGCAATGCCAAAGGAAATATAGGCAAAAGCCAAGCCAATTGCCCAATCCCTATACAGAACCAAATACAACGCAGGAACGAGGAGGAAATCCCAAATAAAGACATTAGCAAGGATTCGAGCAGCAAGAGAAGTGGCACCGCCTACCATAACGGCACCATTCCAGAAAATGGCATAAAAGACCCAAACCAAAGGCAGAACGGTGATGGGAATATGCACCAGGAACCATTTGGAAACGGGTCTCTTAGCATAAGTCTTATGGGAAACATAAAGGGAAAGAAGGTTAAAAAAATTGATAATCAGAACAATTTCTGACAGCACGAAATGACCTTTGGAGAAGAAGTAGGACCACAACACCTGGAGAATATTGAACAAAGAAAAGTGCCATCCAATAGCTATGGATTCATTGCCATATAACTCCGAGCCAGGGGCATAGACATTAGCTAAATAGAAGAGTTGGGAAATATAGGTGAAAATCCAGTAGGCGAAAACAAACAGAATGTTAGCAGTAAATGGTGTATGTCCGACCCGAGAATCATAGTGTTTGCCTCCATGGAAATGGCGGCCAAATGCGGTCTTGAAATTGAAATAGACCGACAGAACAAAGGCCAATAAGGTCACGAACTTAGTGGTTATGAGAGGAGCAGACGACGAAGATCGAGTGGTAGGTGCAGCAGTTGACATGGTGAATTGATCAGAAACAAAACCACCCTCTTAACAAAAAGGCAGTATATGAAGCCTCCAATTAACCAGATGACCGAGCCTCTATATATATGGAAATTGGCCTCCATGTAGCAAGCAAGCACACTCGCACGGCTGTCCTGCGGCTCAAACCATATTTGTCCACTTTAGGGAACGAGGAGTACTCGGCCCACAATCATTGTTTGTGACCGACTATCATTACAATGGCAGGATCTCGAAATAGTAGTGCACCTACGCAGCGCGCGACTGCCAATACGAAGCCTAAGAACCCCAGTAGTCTGGCTCAAAGTACTCCCATCGATGCTCCCAGCCCTACACCTGAGCCCAAGGACCCGGTAGGTAATAGACGGGGGCCGTTTGTTTGTTCGCCTGTTGGCGTGAAAGCAAAGCCAAAAACAAGTCCAAATCTAACTTAGAAAATTTGTTTCTTCTTTAGTTGAATTTCGATACTCTTTCAGTCGACTCTTTGAGAAAATATAAAGATCTACACAAAGTACAGGTGAAGTCGCCGTATTCTCAAGCAGGGTTCTACCTGGATTCCAAAATCGGTAAAAAGACCTATTCTTACAAGCATCACAACCGTACGACCAAATGGGAAACTGCTGCCGCTTGTAAAAGACATTTTGTGTCTCATCATGCCAGAGAGTCAGATGCCATAGTTGATTTCATTTACAGTGTGAAAAACCAAGGTGAGTATTGTCCCGGCGTTGGTAAGCCCTGACCGCACTAACAACATCGCAGACCGGGCATTCAAGTTGCGATTCTGATATGCTATTAACTTGTAACAACGTAGTATGTATAATTTATTGGAGATATTGTATTATCGAATCATTGGGCCAGTCCATACTGATTCCCCCAGTTTGCTTTATAGCTTGTTTTCATGCCACTCTTCTTCTCCACCTGAGACCCGGGCTGAGCTACCAGTGCACCAGAAGTGCACTTTAAGTCCGATCCACATGAATTCGGCCCTAGAACATCTTTTTGGCTTGCTCCAGTACAAGAAATCATTTCACAAATCTGCAACAAATGGCAGCTTTGGTTCATTCATGGTCTAAATAATTGTATACTATCTATTTTGATCTAGCAAGTAGCCAATCGGCCTCCTTGTGTCATTGTATTATTCAATAAACCAAAATCCACCAAATTCCGTCCTCTTAATATCAGATTCCAGTCTATCAGAGTAAATAAATATTTATATAGAAAAACTCAGAGCCACCTGTGAGCGAGATCTGACTCTATCTCAGATTTCGTCGATTCAGCCGGCAGGAGAGGATCTGATCGAAAAAATCGGCATCACGTGACCCACCGCACCCTTCAACTGCTGCTCCCGTATACCATTTCATCCGCCACATTGCCTCACCTAGTCTTCAAATCCAACTGACATCATGGCAGAAACATCCACCATCTCCTTTGTTCTTGCACTGGTGGTTGGCTTTGTCGTAGCCAAATGGGCTTTTGCAGGTGACGATACTTCTGCAGCTTCTCAACAGGTCAATAGGCGACAGAGACCCGGTCCTCAAAGAACCCGTCGTCGACCGGTTAATCAAGCAATGATTGAGGTTGTTCAATCCCTTGCACCGAATCTTACTGTTGAGCAGATCCGGTATGATTTGGAACGTACTGGAAACGTCGAGGCCACGGTTGAACGGTATCTTTCCGAGGGATCATTGCCGTTTCCTCCTGGATATCAGGCACCACCGGCTCCAGCTTCCCATTCCGAGACTGCTTCATCGTCTAGAGCATCATCATCTGAACCAGAGAATTTGCTGAAGAAATACAAGGTGGAGAATTCCGATATCAATAGTGAGTTCGAGGGCCCTTTACAGAAGACTACCTGGAAGGATACCAAGGAGGAGAGAGAGGCTCAATTACGAAAGAAACAACAGGAAATGGTGTTGCGAGCACGTCAGAAGCTGGCTAAAAAGGAGGCCGCTTCTATTTCTCAGCAATGATCGTACTGTTTTTGTACTGTATATAGGATTGAGTGACGCATATATTAATGAATGTTGGATAGAATTGAAGAAGGATTGTTGAAGTGAAGATGTATTAACCAGTAATTATAGACGGTAATTACAAAGCTTGCTGAACTGCTTGCCGACTCTTTAAAAGCTGCTCAGTTGCATGAAAAAGTACAGTGACAAGATAGCCAAAACACATGACTGATCCATCCGATGAGTAGCCACCCAAATGGGGAATCTGATCGCATTCGACAGCTTATAGTTCAGCAAGAACTTCTTAGGCTATTTCACATGCCAACTCTGCGTAAATTAGTGCCTCAATTGGTACATTAAACAGCCAGACATTGAAGACAAGCGAAAAAACATAAACCACATTTATTGCCCAAAAAGCCCATTGACTTGGTCGTATTTCATATTAACTCAAATTGACCCGCAAATTTGCTCAACAAAGTCAACCTATTGATTGTAATGTCCACTGAGGCACACATCAATATCCTTTTGTACGTTGTCTAAGGTCAAAATCTTTAGTTAGTTCTTCCTCGTACTGTGTCTGAATACAACGGAGGCCCTACCCAACGCTCCACATAACTGGACTGACGCGAGCTACGACTAGCTCCAGAAATACTACTGCTCTTGGTAATGACAGCCGAGAGAGTTCTTCCATCAGCCACTGAGTTGTGGAAGCGCGCAACAGCTATGCTTGCATGATCTGGGGATTCAAACACAGTCTCAGCAGTGACACTATTATCGGACTCCAAACGGACCCGACAATCCAGTACTTTACCAATCTGTGACAGCACAGTCTTTACATCTGCAGCACTGGTGCCGTTTGCAAGGTTCCCCAGCCTCAATACCGGAGGAAGCGATGCATGTTTGAAAGTGAAAGAAGCAGACTCCTGCGAGTTTTCTCCGCTGGAAATCATCGAAGCAGGCCCTTTAGGCACGGAGTTCGACTTTTTATCATTCGATCTATCTTTGGCTCTTCCAACCTGTTTTGCCTCGCCTTTATCAGCTGGTCTCCGCCTGCCAGTGTTCCTCGGGCCCGTTGGGATTTCCGTGTTTTTTTTGGCAACCAAAGACTTGGGATTGGAAGAAAGTTTGTCATTCTTATTTTGAATCGCTCTCAGAGTATTCAGAAGGGGTTGTGGGGATGACTTGGGGCCAGTGGGGATACCGGTCTTTTGACCAGATTTTCTAATGGCATCCGCCAAAAAACCACTGGATTTGGCGGCTTTCAATTTCGATCCATTTGCTGGTGCTTTCTTTATAGAAGAACCTGCCTGGTTTCCATTGACCTTGCCGATTCTCTCGCTGAGAGATCGCGGTTTCAAAGCTTTGGCCTTAAGCGCGGCCTTAGTTTCTTTAGATTTGGCCATAGTGTATATCAGTTGAGCAAGAAGAAAATCCCCCCGCCAGACGATCTAATAAATTTTCTCAAATCTAGCTGGAAACAATTACTAATGACTTCCACTCTTTTATCTCAGAGACAAGAGAACAATTCAATTTGTCTTGATTTAAATGCTCAAAGGTGGCAGATCAACAATGTCGGTCAGTTGGGTGAAACAAATGTTCCGCGGGAGCAAGAGGGTAAAAACTACCGAGTCTACGATTAGCAACAAATGGGCGTCATCAAACATGTACTATTCAAGCTAATTTTTTTCTGATTTTACCAGTGTTGGAGCAACTCGTCTTTTCTTCTTCTCGTGTCCTGAAGGTTGATCTTCCTGCCTTTTGGGCGGGGAGCTTTGGCTCAAAGGTGTTGCCGGGGGGGAGACTCCAATGCCATGACTGGCTACCGGGGGAACACTAGAAACAATGGGGACCAGTGGGGGTCCAGTGGTGTCTGAAAAACTTGTGGACGCTGGTGTAGAGATAGGGGAAGACCACAGCTCTGCATGTGACCCAGAAGGGCTGGCATGCATTGGCATGGGAAGCGGTGATGGTGCAGCAAAAAGTACCGACGATGGCGAGGCTGCTCCATTTGAAGGAAAAGATGCTGCATGGGTCGAAGGAGACAAAGCAGAGAGACCAGCAAGACTGGCGTTGGAGAGAGTTGGAGTATTGCTGGCCGATTTTGTCGGTAGCGGTCCCGTGTAACGAACACCCAGCTCACCCTCATCAAACGTTATGACGGAACAAAAGCCATCGGTTGAAGTCATGAGTAATGTGTTACCATCAGGGGACCAGGTCAAATCTGTGAACGTAGCATAATGTAGGTTGCTAGCAATGCATAAGGGTGCCTTGTGTTGAGTATCGTAGACAATGACTGAGTCTTGAGTCGCAACAGCGTAAACCACTCGATAATCAAGCTTAAATACAGGTGAAGAAGGTTCTGCTCGACCTTCGTCTAAAGTTGAAGTAGATGACTGCGTTGGATCCGCAGATGTGACGGGAGTCACTGTTGATTTGTTCAGATCAAATTTCTTGGTGGTAGGATTACCGTCTGCAAATTCCTCCTCCTCTTTGAGTTTATATAACACAGGAGAACACTTAACAGCCAGAGATGGCTTTTTCAGCCCCGGAAGATATGCCACAGGAGATCTATTTAGACCAGCCCGCGTATATATGTAAACTGTATTGGTGAATTCTTCTGATTCTGATCCAGTATACTTGAAAATACCCGACGGTGTTAGCAGCAGGCTTCCATCCGGTGTGAAGCACAGTCGGCGGAAAAATGAGGTGAACGTCTCATTATGATACAAAACTGTGCCGCTAGAATGACTTAAATTCGAGGGTGTCGCGGTCTGCTGCATTCCAGCCGGCGGTGCCGGCTGAGACAGAAGAGCAGGAGACATTGAAGGCGACCCAATCGATCTGACAGCTGGCAGAGGAATAGAGGAAGGAGAGTCGCTTTTATTATTAGAAAAAGATGATTTCCGTGAATGCGTTTTGTTTGGAGGGGGGTTCATGGATCGAGGAGTTCCCGGGGCAGAATTACTGGCCCCTACTGAGCCCGAGGCTGATACATCCGAATCTCTTCGCGAAGCTCGAGGAGTCACTGTGGTAAGATCTGCTTTACTGATCTTATGAGGATTGCTTAAGCTGAACTGACCATTTTTAGTCTTCAACGTATAAATGTGAACCGACCGATCCGACGACTGAGTAGCAATATATTCATTCAATGGATCCCATGAGACACCTTGAACATAATGCTGATGCTCGGCCAATTGACGTATACACTGCCCATTGGATGCATTATAAATTCGAGCAACATTGTCCATTGAACCGGCAATAATGTACTGAGAGTCTGGTGACCAAGCCAAGTCGTAAACTTCCGACGACGAAACGCGACAAGCATGTCTCAATTTCCATGTTTCTTTATCTAGTTCGGAATCATCGCTGCCGAATTCTCGAGTGATTGTGTCTGACAAAGTCCATAATAAAATAGTGCCATCGTCTCCAGCTGAAGCAAGAACCTGACCTTTGGGATCGAATCTCACAACATTAACAGCCTGAGTATGTCTACTCAGTGTAGCGAGATAAGTGACACCAGACACTTCATTTGAAGATGTCTCCGAGGAACCTTTCGAGTAATTCAAGCGCCAAATGCGAATGTTGTTATCGCCACCTGCTGTTGCCAGGCGCGTTATCGAATGCTGTTGCCCCGGTTGAAAATGACCAGAATAGATTGGCTGGTTGTCCAGGTGCCAATGAACCGTCAGAGCTTTGGCATGCATTGTCGCCAAAACTAATAAGTCAATGCCGAGTCACCACAATAATAAATAGGCTTTTATCTTGATGATTGGAACTATGGCTGCCTGCAGCAGATTCAGATTAGTAGGGCTGTTGGGTGCGGAGAAAGGGAAAATGAAGAAGAGACGTCCATTTACAGTGGGGGGCCAACAAAGCTAACGCGCGGACTGGCAGCCTAAGACGGCCGCTTGCTTGGGAGGGCGGCTGGGAACCAACCAACCAAGGGGGCAACGATTTTGGTTATAGGAAGGCACCGACGATTCAGGTTGGGGGAATTTTTAATGAACAGCATCGGCGGGAATGACATGGAAATAAACACGCGTGGTAGAAACAGCAGTGATATCGAACCAGCGCTCTTCGGGGAGTTCGTGCCAGGTGGTCTCTGATGAGACATACTCAGTAGCTTGAATGAAGCTATCACTGGTGGCTCGAGGGCCAGTAGCCAGGATGTGATAGACTCTGTTTCGCGGTGATAAGCACCGGTAAATATAGGCTTTGTTACTAGCCCCAGTATTAGTGCGCCCTGTAGCAACAACTTTTAGCGTGATAGCAGGCCTACTAACGCCGCAATCTATTCGCTGGGTTCCCGCGGCCTCTTCTTCTTCAGTCGGGGGCTCAAGAATTTTCCCATAGAATCGTCTTGATGTAGGCTGATTAGGCGCGAGATCATAAATGATCTGGGCTATTAAACCCCAGTCCTCGGGGCAAATTTCCCAGGATTTTCTCTCGATTGGAACAAGCTTGCTAATTGTAAAATGCCGAAGTTTACGATGATAGCCTTCTCGTTTTATGAGGTCGTTGCCGATATTGTTGTTTTCAGTGATGATACTGCACAAAACCTTCCACTCCAAGACTGGATCAAAGTTGCAGTATTCATGAGCAATTGGATAGACCCGGAACTCAATAGACTTATGCAACTTCTTTAAATCCTGATTAAACGGCAGAATCATTTTTTCAAAGCTATCCAGCTGCTCCGCACCTATAGGCAAGAGAGCCGCACATTCATATGCTACTATTTCCGTTGCCATAGGGAATTCCAACAGAACATCTCTCAAGACTCTCCATTTTAATGCTTTAGAGGACATTTTAGCTTTCCGTATGTGGTCTCGAAGGTAAAACATATCAAACAGTGGTGCTGGTTCACCGCCCTCGGCAAAGCTTGTCAACTCTTGCAATATATCCTTGAATGTGTCTCCCAAACGACCAGATACCAGTACACTTATTGTCGAAGGATCATTTCTGGAGTCACGAGCTAATTCCACTATTTTTTTTGAAAAATAGGGTTCCCATCTACCGGGATCAATGATGTCACTGTCAGGTGACTGGCCAGTGCTTCTCAAAATGTAAGGCCGGTCAAACCAACCCAAGTCTGGAAGCGTCCCTTCCATAGCAACACGAAGAGCATGTTGAGTCATGATTTCACGGTTTGGCACGGGGGTGTTGAAAAGACACCCATCGAATTCATATAGATGGATCCGAGTGACATTATTCCGAGCCTTGGAGCCGTCTGCCTTGATGATGGGCTCTAGAGGTTTCACAGATTTGAGCACGTCTGGTAAACCATTAAGCGCCGGCCCAGTCGGTATTCTGGTGCTGGCACTGGCACTGGCACTGGCGCTGCTACTGCTCATACCGTCGTCCATTGGACTGTGATGGAGGTAATAACAGTAAATGGAATCACCGATACAAGATTGTGGTGTTGAGGGATCAGCCGTTTGCGGCCTTAATGGGCGAGGCTGCAGTAGCTGGTTTGAGAGAAGATCAATCAGGAACAGAGAGATAGGGAGGAAAGAAAATAATTGATGAAAATGCATTAATTAACGAATTTTGCTAACAAGAGAGGAAAACCTGTCATTCTGAGATCTTGAAATCTGTGCAAATGCTGAAATAAATATGTAAAATGGAAATAAGGTGGGAGGAGGGGGGAGAGACTGGACGATGTCTGTCATTGGTCAGCCAAGTCAGTCGTAGTCGTTGAAGCGGCCCGGCATGTATCTGTGATAAGTACTGGCACTTGCACTTCGGCGACGGTGACGACTAGGAATCATCGATGGGGAACGACCTCGGACTCTCTCTTCGTGCTCTATAAGTCGCTCAATAGGATTGTGACTGTGGTGACTGTGCCGACTATATGTGGATCCTAGCGGAGCACCCATGGCAGCACCCATTGGAGCCATCACTGGCTGGGCTATTGGAGGAGCCACCGGAGGGACCACCCCCCCTGAAAGCATTGCTTCTTTTTCAGCAACATCTTCCATGATTTCTTCATTAAGGGCACTGGCAAAAAACCAGAATACTATGAGGCCCAGTATCACCAGGTTTGTCCAGCCCAATCCTGCAACCGGTGTCCCAGCGTGGGTGACTACTTGTTGTTGAGAGAGCATTTTTGTTGCAGCTCCAACGGTATTTGCAAAGGACTGCTGCCAAACCATCGCCAAGAGCTGGAATATGAGTGACAATAAAGCCATCAACAATATGAGCCGGAAACCCAGAGTATGAACGGCAGTAATTGCAAGAAGCAGAAAAGCCGTCAAAAAGCTCAAAATCATGCTAATAATTAGCAGCCAAGGGCTTATGCTGGACTTTCGCAGCTGATTGCTTAAATACAGCAGATTCAATGGATCAGCACTAGCTCTTCCAAGATGATTAGCTAGAGAAGTTGCATTAGTGGAGCAAGTCCAATCACCAGATGTTCCATTTACACAAATTGCAAAGTATCCAGTACGTATTTTGACATTTGTAGAGCTGGTATAAGTCTTGAAGGCTGAATATGCGGCGGTATTTAGCAGCACTGAGCTGGACGGCCTATCTTGCCCCCCTGAGGAATATTGCATCTCAACAAGATACAAGCTTGGACTAGAAATTGCACTTGTTGTACATCCTGAAATGATAATAACAGTGAAGAACGCACTGAGAAAAAGAATCAATGAAATAAAGTGGCGATTTCTTATCGGACCGCCTCTCCAAGCCGGTATGAAGTTGGACTGAGGGTACCAGTTGTTCCAGCGACCACCCCACATGATCCAGGCAAAAAAGAGACAGAAACAATGATTTTATACAACGAAAACCAGGTAGAAACAACCAGGTCAGATTTGAATGAAGTGTGATGAAGGAAACAAAGTTGAGATTGCGAAAAAAGGTAAACAAGATGCATACTGGAGCAGCAGGTGAGGCATGGCTTTTTTTTAAAAGCATGCATATATGTACTCCAAACGCCCGGAGATCCCACCAGTTTGGCGTTCAGATCTACCCCTGATTGAAATTTCTGCAGATAATGTGGGTCCCTGAGCCTCCTTTAGAGTGTTCACTGTATTACCCCCCGACCGACTGAGACTAGGTGTGGCTATTAAACTATCAGTTGCGACAATTTTATTGCCTTTTTGGGTAACAAGAAAACAAACAAGGGCCAACGAAAGATTTCCGACACCACAGAACTTGGTGCACACTGCTTCAAAAGGTCGAAAAGTGGGTCCCGCTTATGATTGGTGTTTGAAAAAAGATACCTGGGTTCTGTTTTTGGACGTTTTAACTTTCAAAAACGAGCATGAGCAGTGTTGTTTGTGCGGAGGCCCATCTCAATACTATGCATGTAATCACCAGTCACCTTCACAGCGTGACCTTTAGTGGCACTTGCTTGCTCTTTGATGGATCAAGTTGATCAATCGATTCATGAAGATGATCCGTCTGGCGACTATCGTGTGACAACTTACAACCGACTAACAGTGTGAAATGCCATGGATCAACATGGTCACCGATCTATCGGGAGCACAACTTGGCTGCGGGAGAAATGTCTCATACAAGCATAATTCAGGACCCATAACTGACCCATATAGCACTTGGATATTGAGAAGAAATGGATCTACTAGTGCCATGGTTATTCTATAGTTGTGGGTGCGCCATCGAGCTTGATTAGGCTCGGTATTGTTGATTTTTCAGCCGATAAGATAAGTGGGCATACACAGGTCGGCACCTGAGCAGCAGAGTCTGAAGAGAATATGGACAATAAGACAAAACAGTACGGATCGAGCCCTTAAGTTCGGATATTGCGGATAATCTTCAGTTTTCAGCTAACATCTGTTGCTGGCTAGACGAGATAACTGGTAATGGAGCATCCCGCTATTAAGTACTGGGACTCGTAGCATTTCCACCCCCCCACCCCAGCAGTAGACATTTTTACTGAGAGAAAAATAATAATTATGAAATCCCTTGTATGACGGTTCATAATCAAGTTTATAAATGATTGGAATAGTTTCATATAATAGGTGCAGGTGAACCACCGCCATTGTTCGGCTGAAGAGCGCGGACAAAACCACCTGCTTCACTGACAGAGAGATGTCTGAAAGACTCCACGATCAACCAAGAACAAAAAAAAGAATTCACACTATTAGTATTTTCTTAGAACCTTTAATATTGTACGAAACAATTTAGCGTGAATTTAGGAGCTAATAAGATCTAATGCGGGCGGCCATGAGCCGAGCCGATGGTTAGGAACTCCGAGACCAGCTTGAGAGCCTCGGCAAAAGAGCCGATCATAGAAACAGACATGCCCCTGCCGAAGAGAATGTGCAAATCAAAGGCCATTCAAAGACGAATTAACCCGCTAATAATAACCCCCAATAAAGTCATGCAAATTCCACGATCGCTACCTTACTTCGCTGCAAGATACAAATAAGCGAGTCCAGCCAGCAACAGTCTCAAAACCTAAAAATCGCCTATAAAAAAACCAACGGGTCTGGATGATAAAAATACCGAGAAAAAACGAACTTGATGCGAAGCCACAAATAGTAAAAGTCCAAATTCACATGAAAACATTCAAAGTAAAACAGTTTATTAATTCTATTATTGAAGGTAAATGAGCGAGAGAAAATGCCTAGATAGAAAAGCAGGGTGAGATCACGTGAATGTTTTTGTGAATTGTCAACAACACTGTTTACACCGTGTTTTAGATAAATAAAGGAATGACAGGCCGGCTATTCAGTATTCCAGAAAAGCGGCTTAAAATGCAAAGGCAAAGATGCCAGATATCTTGAGAGATTTGAGGACAAGACGGGGTTGGCAAACATCAGATTAGATACAAGGTGTGAAAGGGAAAAGGGGGGGGGGGGTAGTTTCTTGAACAAGGAACAAGAAAAATGCAGCTTATAATCGACATCATAAGATTATGCAGCACTTGGCAGGCTCGTCTTCGGCAACTGCCAACAAGCTGGCTCGAGTAGCCACCTCAAGAACGTCATCAACACCTTCTCCAGTGAGTGCAGAGCATTCAACATAGCGGCGAGCACCAATTTGTCGAGCAACAGCCTCAGCCTCCGGTGCCTGTACAATATGAGAAGAACGTTTGCGCACTTCTTCAATGGCCACAGGATCAGTGCGTAAATCTTTTTTCAGTCCGACGAGAATGATGGGGACGCGAGGGCACAATTCGTTGACTTCTTCAGCCCACTTGGTCCGAGCATTGTCCAAAGAATCCGGGGAATCCACGGCAAACCCAATTAAAATAGCATTAGCTTTAGAGTAGGATAGCGGCCGTAACCTTTCATATTCTTCCTGTCCACTAATGTTGTTAGTTCATCTATACCAAATGGCTCGGTCCACTCATAAAGATTTGAAAGAAGCGGGGGCCAGGCAGTTGGGCCACCGGCTGGGGGGCCCAATGATAAGTGTCCCACGCACCCGCACATAAGCAGCTGTTTAACAGAACCAGAACCTGCAATAGAATGTACTCACGCTGTATCCCATAAAGCCAATTGAACAGATTTGCCATCGACTCGACAGTCAGTCACATAATTATCGAAAACTGTAGGATGGTATTCCTGTTGTTGCGTGGTTAGCATTTGCTGTGATCTTTAACTTGAAGCCCAGCCCATGACGTCGTTTAAGGTCGGCGGCAATCCCATACTTACTTTGGGGAACTCTCCTAAAGTGAAAACACATAGAAGCGAGGTCTTACCACAAGCCCCGTCTCCAACTATGACAATCTTTCTATTTTCATGTTAGTATTACGCCGTTGTGAAATTTCCGTTATGTTGCTTTCCAAAACAAGCTCCCTCCTCCGTCCACTGTGGCCTACAAATGCCAATCGAGTGGTGCACCTTATATATACAAAGGGGTCGCGTAAAAACCATGGCACTTACCGTCTAATGATTGAGTCCTGTGACGACATTTTCCTTTGTTATCTCGTTTCACTTGTCCTTTTACGCTTTTGACTGGCTGTAGTTTGCGGGCCCTATTCACTGCTGGATAAGAAACTACCAGACCGTTGCTTTCTGCTTGAGCGTCGTACAAATGTGCTTTAGGAAAAAGGGGCAGGCGCAGGTGTGATGGGAAGAAGTAAAACGGAGTGGGTGTTTGTGCGTACTGGTAGGCTGGGTCAACAAACAACGTCCCAAATTGTGGAGATGAAAACTTGAAGAACACAGTACTGGGTGGTGAGGTCTAAAGAATAAGCGGGATAGTGGAGCTAAGAGTATTTTTAAATGTTAGGCTGGGTTATAATATCTGGAATTAGAATAAAATTAGAGTTCTTAATTCAAGTAAGATCCGCAAAGAGGATTCTCGGGATCCAGCGGGCTTCAGAGCGAGGAGGCCTAAAACAGTAGAGCATGCCTACATTTTGCAGGTGCAAATGCGTCACGTGACTGCAGTCATTTCCTTTCATAGATAGGCTCATTTTCATCACACGCAACTCTGTTAGATGATCAAAAGCTTTGTAAATATTTTTAGAACATCTCGAACTTTATAATATGACATTATCTAATTCTCAAATCGTTGGTTGTGGGCCCCGAACACTCTTTCTATGCTCTAGGCACGTGACTACAGCTCTTCTTCTCCCCTCCTGGGTGGGTTCCTGCCAGTAACCATCAATGTCTTTTTCCCAGTTACGTTACAGCATTTAAGTGACAAGATCTTACGTTGACCGACTGTATAAGAGAAGGCGAAGATTGACCCGGTCTTGATAAGCACAAATTTATCAATATCACAAGCGACTTGTTACCTAATCGGCACTATAAATCTTTGCAATTAACCAACCATTCTTTCCTTCAGATCACACGCATAAATCACACCGCTGAATTAGTTCCGGCCTACGACTTGTGATTTGCATTGCCGCAAGGGATCCATCATCTATTGGAACTTGCCGGTATTCTGTACATATTGACATAAGTAAGTCCTTCTAACCGCAAGGTTTCTGATATTTCCGGGGAGAAAGGGGTGACGGGAGGAGGTGGTTGTGACAAACCACAGGGCTAGATTACTTGTCATTATTTGCTCAGTTTCAGCTTCTGGATACTAACTATTTGCCTCCAGTATGGCCGCCAGAGAATCTCCAGATTCTGGAGCAGTAGAGGATAGTGATATGATCTCTATACCTCATCAGCCGGAGGCCCGCAGACTCTCTTCCAAGGGAGTGAGAGTATACTCCAGGGACGGCTCAAAGATCATTACTCTCCCCGCAAATCGAGCAGTACAAGATTCTGCTAATGCTATTGAGCATGTGGTTGATGATGGTTATGACAGCGATGGAATCAAATTTGTTGCTGGGGATAATATAGACTTTGAATACGGCTCACCGCCGCCGCCGCCAGCAGTAGCAGCAGATGGTAATGCTTTAACGGACGAAGCGTCTAAAAAGAATAAAAAGAAGAAGAAGAAGAAGCGATCTAAGGGTCTTCTTGATAACTCTCCTCAAAGCATTCAACTACACAATGACGGTAATGGTGTTACTATCAACAACGTCGACCTATCGTCACCAAATGTCTTAGCTGACGTTGCAGCAGTTGCTGCCAACTCAATAGGCGAATCTCGCAATTCAGACTCACTAAAATCTGGCTCGAAAAAGAAGAAAAAGTCGGACAAAGACAAGATTTGGGATACCAGCAACGAAGAGGAGCGTCAGAGAATAAAACAATTCTGGTCTAGCTTATCTGAAGATGATCGTCGAAATCTCATCAAAATTGAAAAGGAGACAGTACTTCTGAAAATGAAGGAGCAGCAACAGCATTCTTGTAGCTGCTCGGTCTGCGGCAGAAAACGCCTGGCCATTGAGGAGGAACTGGAATTCTTATACGATACCTATTATTCAGAACTAGATGTCTACGCCGATAATAGTGGCTTTCCCCAAACTTTACAGTTCACAGGTTCTGGTTTGCCGCCTTTACCACCTCCGCCGCCTCAGAAGAATGGCCAGTCTGCTATAAGTTTGAGTGCCGAGTACTATTCCGAATATGAGGAGGATGAAGAGGAGGACGAGGAGGACGAAGGAGAGTATTCTGATTATGGAGACGAAGAGGAAGAGTACGAGAATTCAACACCGCATGATTGTTACCACAGTGGCCATTATCATGATCATTACAATCACACTCGTGGCGAATCTCATGCACATAATCATGGACATGAGCACAATCACGACCATCATGATCAAGACCACGATCACAGCGATGTTCACAGGCATAGCCACAATCATGAACATAATCATGAGCCCATCCAGGACCAACACTCTCTTGATTTGCATTCACAAGGCCACGAAAGAGACAACCACGGTCATGCCCATTCTCGAGCACCGCACTCCCATGTTCATGATCATTTGGGTGATATCGAACATGACCATAATTCATCATTTGATTTGTTTAATTTTGGCAACAGCTTGTCTATGAATGGTGGCATTCTCACAGTTGCTGATGATTTGTTGAAGAATGATGGTAAGAAGTTCATAGATATGATGGAGCAATTGGCAGAACGCAGAATGGCTCGTGACCAAGAAGCTCTTGCTAATGGTCGAGCGGTTCGATATTACGACGCAGAATATGATCAAGATGAAAATGCAGATAAGATCGTTGAAGAAGAAGACGGTGATTACGACGTGGAGCCATACGATGATGAGTATGACGAAAACGAGGAGTCTCGAGTGCTTGGGAGCGACGAAGGTTACGAAGATGAATACGAAGAAGAAGAAGAAGAGTACGAAGAAGATGGAGTCACCACAGAGCAAAGAATAGCGGAGGGCCGCAGAATGCTGCAAATAATTGCCGCCCGCATGTTCGAACAGAGAGTTCTGGCTGCCTACAAGGAGTCTGTTGCCAGGGAGCGTCAGCAAAAGCTGCTTGAAGAGCTTGAGGAAGAAGAGCGTCGTAAGGAAGAGCGTGAACAGAAGAAACTCAAAGATAAAGAGAAGAAGAAAGACAAGAAGCGAGCTCTCAAGCAAGCCAAGGAAGAGGAGAGAGCAAGAAAAGAGGCAGAAAGGCTTCAACAGGAAGCTGCTTTGAAAGCTGAGCAGGAGAAGAAGAACGAAGAAAAGCGGAAGAAGCAAATGGAGCTCAAAGCTAAGAAGGAGGCGGAAAAGAAGAAGAAAGAAGAGGAGGAGCGTCGCAGAAAACAAGAGGAGGAGCGTCGTCGAGAAGAGCGTAAGCGCAAGGAACGAGAAGAGCAAGAGGCCAGAAGACTTCAGAAAGAACTGGAACTGAAGAGAAAAGAGGAGGAGAAAAGGCGCATTGAGGAGAAGCGAAGGGAGGAAGAACTGGAGAAACAAGAATCTGCCAAATTAGAAGAGGAGCTTAAAAGACAACAAGAAGAAGAAGCATTGGCTGCTCAAAGAGCTTTGGAAGCACAGAAAATGCGACAGATTCAGAAAAGGGAGCTTTTACAAGAGCTTCAAAGAAGAACTGTCTCCAGCCCACCTTCATCAGTTCCTTCCCCTCAAGATAAAACTGCAGGCATGGTAGGCTTTTCCAATGGTGCATACCCGGCACAAATCCCACAGCAACAAGCTCCCACACCAGCAACATATGGCGGAGGTGCGATGAGCGGACAGCACGTCAATGGTTCGAGTGGATTTTTGGGTATGCCTTCTATGACACAACAAATGCACCTTCCTCCTTTTGGTCTATCTCCTGCCTCACCCCAGAACCAACCCCAGAAATCTCTGAATCATGGACCTCCTAGCTTTACTGGAGTTCCTATGAATACGCTGAATGCTAACAATACGCCATCTACTTTGAGAAGCTCAGAGTTTGAAATGGATGATAATCCTATTGATGAGCTTAATCGTATTATGGGCAGCAGTGTTTTGATTCCTGATGACGAAGAACCTGATCTCCTCAATGAAATACAGAACAGCTCCGCTCCTAAGCAACCATTAGTTGCTAATAGATATGCCTACCGGACGCCGTCTCAAACCACTTTTGCCAGTCAGCCACCTCAAGCTGCATTTGCTGGACAGACCTCTCAAACGGCATTTCCCAGTCAAGTTCCGTCTCAAACTGCATTTGCCGTCCAGCCACCAACTCAAAGCGCCTTTACTGGTCTGAACCCTCTATTCGGTGCATCACCAAGTCTCAAACAGCCTCCATTAACTGCCAATACCACACCAGTCAATGGATCGGCAGCTGGCACAAGCATGTGGGCCACAAATAGTGCCTCAACTGCTTCATCTTTATGGGGTCCCGCGTCTTCAGCACCGGCGGCAACGCCGGTAGCAGCATCAGATCAAACATTGAGAACTGCTATTCGTGCATACTCCGCTTTGAGTAAAGAAGGATGGGCTACACCAGATGGCTACATACCTGCCTCCATTCTGTATCAAACCACCATGAAGCTTCAAGGTAACGATTATGGCATGAATCAAACCGAATTTCACAACGCTTGCGGTGTTTTTGATGCTATGCTTCCAGAGAGGTTCGAGTCAAGAAGAGACAATGTTGGTATTGTCACACATCTCAAATACTGTCCTTCTCAGTCTATGCATGTCTCGAAAGAGCGACTTTGGCCCATTGGCATTACCGGAGTACTGTAAAATCCGGAATGGTTTTATAATACATAAGCATATGAAGATAAAGATGAATGACTTTTTGCTACTAAATGGCAATTGTTCCTATTTGATATACACACACAGCTATTTAACAAAAGTACTTATTACTTAATCAAGAGAGAGGTTGTCCACCACGGTTGTACCATTCCCTGGTTCACTGATGATCAGAGCATCTTCCAGTTCAGCATCTGTGATGCTGGGGTAAAACTTCTTATAATACTTTTCAATCAAAGCCTTCTTAAGTTTCTCAGCATCATTACTTGGAACCAGGTGAACAGCACAACCGCCAAAACCGGCACCTGTCACCCGAGAACCGTAAGATCCATTTGCCAAAGCTATTTCACAAATTTCGTCCAGCTCAGGGCATGAGTTATTGCAGAGATCCCGTGCAGAAGCATGACTCTTGTTCAATAAATCACCAAGCTGCTGGAATACCTGTTCAGAAGACAAGGAGCTACTGGACTGCATGACTTTAGTAAATTCCAAGACACGCTTGGCCTCGCAGTAAACGTGGAGTGCTCGTTTGTAGAGCTGAAGTGTCTTGTATCTGACAGGATATGTTGTCATGTACTGCTTCTTGAGCTCCTCAACAGAGACGCCAAGATCGGAAGCAATCTCCTCAGTGGTGTAACCTTCTTCCCTATGGTCAACAAGCTCATTAGTGAGCTCGATCATTTTGTTGAGTTTCTCGATGCTGTCATCAATATCATCACCAAACTTCTTGGATGAATCCTTAAAATACAAATCCAATACATCTCTGAAAGTACCAGCTTGTAAGTTGCCATTAGGAGGCAGCTTGAAGCCCAATTTCTTTGCCATGAGAATGGCACCTAGTGTGACCTCAACAACTCGAAGGTTGTAATTGACAGGACCAGTTTCATGCTTGTTAGAAACCACCAACGAGTTGGAGATAAGGAAAGCAATTTTTGGATTGGTGTTAGGGAAAGAGAATTTCTCAGCTTTCAATTCAGGATAGAATGAGACAAACAGGGCAGATCCGGCAGATCCAAAAATACTGGCAGATTGATCCAAGCCTCCACTATTGACACCGACATGCTGCTCACAAGTGATAGAAAGTTTGGTGAGCAAGTCTTTGGAAACATGACTGTAATCGTTGGCCAAAAGCACAAGATCAGTAGCACAAACAACAAAGGCTGCAGAGGAAGACAGTCCAGAACCGGTAGGAACATTTCCGTCAACCATAACTCTAAGGCCAGCACCACGGACATGGCCGGGGACAGATTTGATATGATCATCAGCAACAACAAGACCGCATTTGAAATAGTTGACCCAGTCTGACTTGGTAGCGTCGATGTCAACAATGTCCTTCTCTCGGTCATCTACGTTGAGTTTGAATGATTCACGAGAAAATGAAGGATTAGTGTTGGCAATCTCCACTGTAGCATCTCTTGTCACTGAAGCAGCAATGATCATGTCATTTTCCACAGCCATTGGAAGACATGGGAATAGACAATAATCAATGTGATCGCCTATAAGATTGACACGGCCTGGTGATCTAATGATAAGATCTGGTGAAATGTACTCTGGCCCATAGGTCTCAGCAAAATCAGTCAGCAGCTTCCTATACCTTTCGAACTGGCCGTCAGGTTTTGCATATATTTGTGATAGATGGGATTTGTGAGGGATCGGTTCGCTCATTGTGGTGTTGTGTACAGAATAAAAGTCGAAATAGTGAGCGAAATTAGGCTTCAAATAGGCCGGATGAATTGCGGAGCAGCCGTTGTCCCGTGGGGTAGGGTGATTTATACGAGTGGAGCCTGAAGAGGAAGCAAAACCGGGCCAACCAGGCTGAAAAAAAGATTTCAACTACTACGATCTATATAAGTGAATCTATAAATGCTATGAGGCACAAGGAGTACTAGGATAGCTTGTTGTTAAAGTTAATATTCTTGAAAAACATGCCCCTATATGCATCCAGTTTGGCGGGGTAAATGTCCTCAACCGGATCATTTCAATGAGACCACGGACAGTTTTGAAACCGGATGATTTCAGCCCCCCTCATTCCTTTCCCCAATACCGAGCGAAATCATGACATCAACGCCGAGTTGGTGGATCTACTCACGCGATCCACCTTTTGGTACGGAGTGGTGGTGGAGGATCGGAGAAAGACGCCAAAAAAAAAAATAGTCACATGACTGGGTACTGGTGATCTGTAGCTGAATTGAATTCAATTCCAGACTCTCTGGAATTTGCCAATTATATACCCTTTACCTATAGCATTATTTTTAAGTATGTCTATTGCTTCCTCATAGCCAAGAGCATTGTGAAATTCTCGATCGGTGTCGAGGGCAAAGACCTGGTAAAAGTAACGATGGGGTGGGTCATTGATGATCGGACTTGGCCCTATATATTTCTGACGGCCAAAAGCGCCTTTGCCAATAGCAAACTCGGTTGCAGTCTCTGGAGTTTTGGTAAGAAACCCTTCTGGGTAGCTCGTGAGCTCTCGGCTGATATTGTAGAACAAGCCGTGCAATATGGGCTTCCAGATGGGAACGTCAAGATCTTGGACAACAATCATGAGACTTTTAGTTCCTGCTGGCAGAGTTGCAGGATCTACTTCGAAAGGAGGTGAGATGTCTTTCCCTCCTGGTACCGCATGTCCACCGTATTTGTCATCTAGAATCTCTCCACTAGCAAACACAGCACTGGTGACCTTCAGATTCTCTGGTACATGACCCAACTCTGGGTGGTTGATTGAAATCTGACTTTCTGATGGTGCCGTGAAGAGTACTGAACAAACGTTTTTGAATGTTCTCTCCAGAAAATATCGTATCCACATGTTATTTTTATTTTTTCCTGGTCTCCAGTTGATCAAAATACGATTCTTTGGATATTTTGGCATGTATTATTCTCGCATAGGCTCCATTTATATATTCTTTCCGGGGATCACACACCGGTACAATCTCCGATTTGAATCGGATTTAGCGGTGCAAGGCATGCCAGTTGGCGCTTGTGAGACGGGAGCGGTTGCCAAGGCGACCGACGAGTGAAGTAAATGACATTGGCCTACAGTAATCGGGTGCCAACGTCATCACTTGTTGGTCGAGCAAAATCATGAACACCAAAAAGCTGCTGTCGTTCGACGCATTTGCAAAAACCGTTGAAGATGCTCGCATAAAAACTGCCTCTGGAGGTCTTGTAACAATTGTATCTTTGGTGCTAATCGTGTGGCTGACGATATCAGAATGGGTGGATTACCGATTCATTGAACAGCGACCTAGTTTAATAGTGGATAAAGATCGAGGACAGCGAATGGAAATAAATGTGAATATCTCATTTCCTCATATTCCTTGCGCGCTGTTGACTATGGACGTCATGGATGCATCTGGTGAAGTCCAAGCTGGCATTGAGCATGGAATCATGAAGACTAGACTGGGTCCAGATGGAGTTGCATTGTCAACGTCACAGCTCAAATTGGAGAGTCAAAAAGAAGAAGAAGCAGAAAAGTCCAAGTCCCCTGATTATTGCGGCCCCTGTTATGGTGCTAAACCTGACTCAGAGTGCTGCAATACGTGTGAGGATGTTAAACAGGCGTACGCCGTGATCGGCTGGGCGTTTCATGATGGGTCAGGGATGGAGCAGTGTGAAAATGAGAATTATCAGGAGCGGATTCAGAACACCAAAAATGAAGGTTGTAATGTTGCAGGTCATGTCAGTGTGAACAGAGTTACTGGCAATTTCCATTTTGCACCTGGAAACTCTTTAACAGCAGCGGGACAGCATCAACATGACACCAGTCTTTACTACCGACAAGATATGCCTTTCAGGTTCAGCCATGAGATACATCATTTATCATTTGGCCCTGAGGTAGATAATAACCCTTTGGATGGAACTCAACGAGACACCAGCATCAAGGCATTCAACTATCTGTATTTTGTCAAAGTAGTTGCCACGCGGTTTGAGCCACTAAAAGGTAATTTTATTGAAACTAATCAATACTCCGTCACAAGCCATGAGAGACCATTGAGTGGAGGCCGAGATGAAGATCACCCTCACACTTTACATCAACGAGGAGGTCTTCCTGGGGTGTTTTTCTCATATGATATTTCGCCCATGAAAGTTATCAACAGAGAACAGCGCTCTAAAAGCTTTGGAGCATTCTTGACTAGTGTCTGTGCGATTGTTGGTGGTGTTTTAACGGTAGCGGCTATAGTGGACCGCGGAGTGTGGGAAGCTGACAAGGCATTGAAACGACGAAAAGAACTTTGAAAAGTTGACTGATTTTCGAGAATACGAATTTGATTCATTTTTCTATATCTTAGAATAGCCATGTCAAAAAAAAAACTACTAGCAGATGTCTTATCTCATGGCTATTTAATTGGCAAAGCTTTGTGTGATAATATATAAGCCCTTTTTTTGCAACGTCTATCAATCGGAAAGCAGAAGCGAGGGCGAAAGTCTGTAATAGTCTGATGAAGTGATAGTTATGTCACATTTGATATATGTAATTTGCTGAGCAATGAAACTGGAAAAGAGCATTTTACTTTCCGAAATCAACGGGGGATGTGAGTGACGAGAGCTCACTAGTAGCATAATCTGGCTGAAGTGGAAGTTCAGGAGTATAGTAAAGCGAGAAATGCCATAATTAGACTCAATTAGACTCATACGGCCAACATGGGAAGCGAGCTTGTAAAGTGAATTGCCTTTAATCACTTTACATCCATAGTGTTTTTTTAGACTAGTACAGAGTGATAGAATATGCCGTTTAGGGGGATGAGGAGATTCTTCCTTTCTATTTATCTTGCATCCCTTGTTAAGCTATCGCCATGGGATCCCCTCACTTGAAGAACAATGACTAAGCCTACAGAGGATTCAGGCTCGGTATGCAGCAACAAGTCTGCATGATCACAAATAGGCTAGAACACGTGAAAAAATTACCGACACCAGTACGAAGGCATGGCAGCTTGTAAGAGTACTTTGGGTTCATATATCTCCTATATCCTTGAGCTGAAGAAAATTAACAAGTTCCGTAAAATGGGTTCATCATTCTTTTTTTATGAGTATAGTCCACATCATAGTATTGCAGAGGAACCAAGTCATTTACATGAATTCAAGCGTGTAATGGGCATTCTGTTATATCTGCACTCTTCATATATCAGTCTTGCAAACAACAGAATAATAGAGCAAAAACTATGATATAAAGCTAATCCCGTATCTATTATATTTAGTATTGCCTTAACAAAGTGATGGCTTTTGCTCTGAGAAGCTAAAAAATATATACCACTCCTATGTCTAGCAGTCGCTCTGGTCAATATAGAATTGTCATAACAATATTAAAAAGATATGCTCCAATTTTTATTTCACTTAAAACTGATGGAAGAAAGCGAATATCAGTGAACACCCTTAGAGTTCATTGCATGGACCTAGACTGGTCAGTTGAGCTCAATTTTCTTTGTACTCAAAAGAACTCAGCCATGAACAAAGCCCCTCTTCTAAAAATAGTGCTAAAAATCTGTCATAATTATGTAAATCTTATCCACAAACTACTATTTGGAGAGCCTTATTTTTTTTGGATTTGGGTCACAAGCCTGTGGCCCTTCTCATTTTTCTTCGGCCCGTCTCCCGTGTCCAAATTTTCTTTTGGAACAACCTATCCATATACAGCAAAACATTAATATTTGCTAATATTAAATATGAATCGCCATATAATAGAAACAAGAGAGACAAGAACTCTCTGTTGGATTAGGTGCCTTAGTGTCCTGTAACCTGTAGCTGACACCTATGAGCTTGCAGATATGATATTAGCTTGCCTTCGACTCTAGCCGTCTTTGAAGCTGTTGGAAAAATCTTAGTGAACAAAATTCTGAAATAGGCTTGCCCATAAAGGTCTTGACAACCATGTTGCCCAGAAAGCAGTAATTTCTTAAATCTACATGTAATCCATTTCATAAAATGTCCAGTGTAACTTAGCTGTGATTTGCTTTGTATAATTATTGATAACTTTTACCATGATAAGTAGAGGTGTTTGATGGCTTCTTCTAGGTCACGCATGCAAGATATAGATGCTGCAAGAAAAAAATTAATCAGACGTTCCACTTGTTGGTGATAAGATAGCTTTTTTGAATGATAATAAAGCTCTGTTTCAGTTCTGAAAAAATGTAGATTTCTTTGAATTTACGTATTTGTTTGGTCGTCTGAGGTGCTGTAGGCGCTTTTTCACGTCGAATATAGAAATTCGGCAAGGCTTTGATCCAATAGAAACTTGAATCATATCGTATTCAAATTATACGCATGTAAATGAATCCAGTGATAAGAATCATTTGATCACTCTTAATACACGCTGGTTGGTGTTACGCTTATCAAGCCATGACTTGATTATGATTATCTTCTCGGTTATCATACAGGCAATGAGACGGAACCAGATTAGAATTCATTATATTCCATCATATGGTTCTTGAACTAATTGTTTCGGGATTTTAGGATATTTAGAGATTTAAAATGATAGTTTGGCGGTATTTCATGGGGTCAAAAAGATTTTCAATGGCTCCAATAAAGTTCTTGATGGAGAGCTTAGAAGGTAAAGAGCATGCGATGGTCAGTAAAAAATAATTCAAGATAATTGATGAAACATTCTAAGATAGTTAGTTTTTGAAGTATACGTATAGATTATGGAGCAATGATTCTATCAGAGTTTCCACTAAAGATGCACTTACTACCACCCTATGTGACAGTCTCGTTTGCAACAATAAATTTATTTTGCTTTCTCATTTGAAACGTAGTACTTGATTGACATAAACATAGTAATTGATGATTCATTCACGCGGAGCTCATTATTTTTTGGTTGCCAGGCGACCTCCAAAAAGCATCAAATTTCTTTATAATTGTTATCCAATCACAAACATGCCCATAGAAATGAGGATCGGCTTTTTTCTCTTTCAGTCGAAAGATCGGACCTTATTCTGGTGTTTTCAGTGTGGTTTTGTTGGCTAAGCGATGCGATGCTATTCTTAGAGCGGCCCTGCTTGGGGTTTACGAGTTAGCGAGACTATACTACTCTTGAAGTAATATATAACCTACTATATACCCCACCTACAGTACCAAAATATTTCTTTACCTTTTATTTGAATTCGCCGATTTATATTAAGTCCACTATTTATCATATATTTTTTTAACCGTTAATATTCTCTTATCATGGCGAATAACACAAACCACACAGGCTATGCTCCATTTGATTTATATTCATACAATCCAGCTCAACCCCCCGCTTATGCATTTTTGGGAATGTTTGGTGTTGTAGGGATATTTCATATTATAGCGATGATTCCATATCGTGCTCTTTTTCCAATTCCTTTAATAATTGGATGTGCCAGTAAGTGAGCTATTAATTAGGTTGAATAGTTGGCTACAATATCGTCAAAATCTAACACTTACAGTGGAAGCTGCAGCCTATTATTTTCGATCCCGCTCACACAATAATTTGCGTCAAACGCTTCCGTTTCTGATCCAAAATCTTTTCATTCTCGCTTCACCTCCATTCCTTGCTGCTAGCCTCTACATGTCACCTCGCCGTATTGCACGTACCATAGATAGCGAAGACAAAGTAGTGAGCCCTCGAGTACTGACAAAGCTTTTTGTTATCGTTGATATAACTTGTTTCGTTACGCAAGTTGCAGGTGCCATCATGTCTGGAAGTGACAATCAGAACCAGGCACAACAAGGAAAGACGGTTATTCTTGTGGGATTGATCATCCAAATATTAGCATTTGCATTCTTTTTGGCCTGGACAGCCAAATTCCACTCTCGAGCAAAGAATTCGTCTTTCGATTCAGCATCTCAAGATAATCTTAGTTGGCAGCGCCCTTTATACGGACTCTACGCTATTGGAGTCTTATTTATCGTGCGAAATATAGTTCGCATAATCGAGTTCAAGCAAGGATCCCATGGCTCAATGCAAACTTCAGAGGTATATCTTTATATCTTCGATGCTAGTGTCATGTTGATTATTGTTATTCTATTCCTGGTGCTACATCCAGGAAGGTTAAGAATGAAGCTTCGGAAGATGAAAAAAAGGGGCTATCTGAAAGACCGTATTTGAATGAATGAACCGAATCAGGTATTCAGGACTCATCCTTCAGAACTATACTTAAATGTTTTGTATATGTTTTTCATGTTTTGGCTGATTTGCTCGTCAGACCCCACAGTTTCCCAGCATCCTTCCATTACAGAGCTCCATCTGTGCTACCTCATAGCCTAAGAGATCAGGTATCTCATTATATAGATAGTCGAACAAAAGATATTATATTTTATGTTAGCTGCGTTCAAATACTTGCAGTTTGTAGTGGTAGACTTCCTAAAAGCTAACAGCTGCATTGTAAGTAGCCAGCATTTCTGACCTGACTCGAGGAGCGAAGACCCTGAATATGGAGAAAATCAAGCAAGGCTATGCCATGCCTAATACCTTGCGGCTTACCTCAAAGGTCTATTTCAGAAGGGGAGAAACTTTGAAAAAGACTGAATAAATTAGCAACCCAGGGCCAGCTGCTACAGATTTTGACAGATTCTTTCTTCAAACGATGATTTTGATGCATGACTGGACACTTTTACTAGCATGCGGTGCTGCTAAAAATAAACTTACGCAATATACTCTGCAGACTGCAGGGCCCTTGGGACAAATCAATCACTGTCACTCAGTTTCGTCAAGGTAGGTTACTGCTTTGGGATTTAGAGCCGAGCGACGACGCAAGCTAAGCCGCTATAGCCATGAAGATCCACAAAGATCAGGCATGTCGGCGAATAATTAACTGCACAATTACACAATATGATTCTGCCCGCAAGCTCAACCGAGCACAGTGGGATAGACTTCCAAACACCGCAATAAAACTACAGTAAAATCTCAACAGTCAATCAGGAATAGCGTGAGGGGGGGGGATGATGGGATACAGCTTGTCACAAATTATGTTGCTAACTAATCGCTAAAGTAGTAACCAGGGGTGGTAGCCGCCCAGACCCAAATCTCTCCTCTTTCGGATTGCAAACGAACAACTGTAATCCTCCAACTCCCTATTAATATGAAAGGAACAAAATTCCTAGCTGGATGTTTGAAATCAAGTATTTTCTTATATCCATATCGTACATCATTTAATATTCAATAAAATGAAATTTTCTATTTGGTTTTGTGAGACTACCAGATAGCCAAATAGCTCCTCAGTATTATTCGCAGAAAGAGCCACTAGCCAAAAGGCAGAGCGATATGCAAAGATATTTCCGGGGGAGCTTGTTTTTGTGGTTCCGCAAATGCTTGGCACCCATTTGCAAACAGCTACTTGAGCCCTTGCGGGTAAGATAATCTAGCGTCATCTGAAATTCCTGGGTCTAAATTCAGTTTATTACGGTTCGCTTCATTAAAGTGCCGATGGCTCATAAGAAGTGAAAATTTTGTTTCATATGATATGTAATAGCCATGGAATTTATTTTAGTGTCAGAAAATGAGCTTACTGATCTCAAATTTATTTAGTTCAGCAGCCCTCCGTACGATTCGACAGTCCTTATTTTCCGATGCTTTCATGATCTGGAAGTCTTTTTTCTATTTGAGAATCGCATTGCTTTTTAAAATATTTTTTTTTGTATTTTTTTGTATTTTTTTATATTTTTTTTACTTTGAATAAGATGCCTTTGTTTCTGTCGCGTTTGAGAGAGATGGCGCCCACCATGTTCATCTCTACTACTGCAAGATTGAACAGCATTACAAAACTGCGATTTGAAGATAAAAGGTCGGCTATGAAGCACTCAATCTGTGGATTAAAATCAAGAGAAAAAAAGTTCTATTAAATCCTCACTGATCTGGAACTTTGGAGTTAAATTCATTGTACACACGGATTCGATCCATTGTTCATGGCGATGGGAGATCTCGGCACAATTCAAGGTGGTGAACAATCACCACGTAGTTGTTGTCTACATACCTAGGCTGAACCCCGACTCTGGTGATCGACCCACACTCATTTATGAACGTGTGTTCTTATGCTGAGAGCTTTTACTTATTTTCTCACTATGAATCGCTGGTGCGGCTATTTTCATTAGACCACGAACCGCAGCTTCAGGCAGTACTTTTGCCAGTGTGTGTTAGTTGAGGCAAAAGAAGGAACAAAAAAAAGCACCGTTGATATTTTTCCCAAATTATAGTTTTCATTACATAAAAGAACAAATGAATTACATCCTTGTAAGCGGATTACCTTGATCAGGTGCCAGAAAAAAATGAGCAGCTGCAAAAAAAATAAAAGTGATCTTTGTAGCTCATTGGCTAGTATCACGAACTATAGGAGGAGAAAGAACACGAATGTGAGCGAAATAGTTGGTTGAACAATCAGATATAGTTTCCGAAAACAGACGTGGAAGATTCCAAGCCAAGACACCCAAGAATAATTCCGCCCCGTACGTGAACCACGGGATCCAGTACCCGACATTAACAAAGCGTCAAATGACCAGATTCATACAGGCAGTCTGATTTTTTTCACAAATGCATTGCTTACAACCAAGCGTGCTAAGCTTTACGGGCGTTGATAGATGGGGTCCCGATCGGAATCAGTAATATGTGCGAAAATAATAGCTAGATGCCTGCTCATGAATGTTTTAACTGTTCTCTCGGGCCTCTCGGTCCTGATTATGCACTAGTAATTATTGGGGCCCTGTCACAACAGCAGGGCACGGGTGGCGGTATGTCAGAGCCTTGATCACCCCTAGTTTATGAAAAGGAATAGTTGTCATATCGCAGCAGCATATAATATAAGAATCTATTTTCAAAAGAAGAATTGGACTCCAAACATTTCTGATTCATGCAGCTTTATCAAGCACCGTCTTTTGGATCTGCAATGCCAGCAGCTTTTATCCACCAAATGGGTGGGCTTCCCGCTTCTCTTGCACCATCCTTATAGGCAATTAGGCCGAACTGACAGCACCTAAAGTAAGCTAGCAAAGCGGGAAAGTCAATTCGATCGAGCCAGCAGCAGAATCGAATAGGATCAGAACGCCTCCCAACGCATCATCGAGACAAGCCAGGTAGCCAGTCAACCGGCCAGCCAACATCATCACCACCCTCTACCACCCCCACCCACCGGCTGTCCGACTTGATAACACCCACCTACCAACTCCATAGCCCAAAACCCATAGTTCAAGGCCCCACGGCCTTCCTAATCCCAACTTCAAATGTATGTCCGCTTAGTTCCCGCTGATGCTGCCAGGCATCTGTGCCCTCTTCTTTCATTCCATCCCTTTTCCCACTTTCCGTTCCTTTTCTTTCCCCTTTCCAAACTTACTTTTTCGTGTCCCTTCTCCATGTAGAAATTCCTGTGCCGGCTCACTCCACTGTTTGCTTTAGTGAAATCTGTCGCAGTACTGCTGGCTTCGCAGGTGGTTTTCAACCGCAAGTCTCTCAATTTTTTTTCCCAATTACCAGAATCCCTCACCTGCTAACTACCTCCGCCGCTACTACCTCCATCACCCACTCTAACCACCCAGTTAACTCTTGTCTTCAACCTGACTCCCTCAATTCACCCCCAAGCGTCCAGCCAGAACGAAGCAATACAGCAGTTCCAAAACCCCAGCCAAACACCACTACTGGAAGCAATTTCAGGTGCTGTTTGAACGGCACAATATCTGAACTATCGATTCGGTCGGCTATACTTCAGCTGGTTGCCTGTCTGCTCCTTCTGTCGTACTCCTTTAAGTGTGAGACCAGACCTGTTTTGCTGGCTCAACCCCGGTGCATATTGTTTTCAGACGCCCATTGATAACAAGAAGTCCGTTTTGTGGTTCAATCGATCGCATTTTTATTTTTATTTTTCATCTACTAGTCCTCAATTCTGGTTGTTTCTGAGTTTTTATCGTTCACTTGGGTATTGTTCGTCCGTTGACTCCCGCTCTCTTACCGCCAGTGAATTATTGAGCCCTTCTATTTTCGGGGAATTTTTTTGAACGCTTACTTCTATTTGATACTTACTCTCTATTGAGTTTTATTTCTCGCCTTATATTTATTCCTAGCCGCTTTTCTTGTCGTTTTAGATGAATTCTTCGGACACAACACAGCCAGCGTTTCGCTCCCTATCCGCGTCGGCTGTTTCCCTCACTAACGGCGGTGGCACCAGGTCGGCCTCAAGTTCCACCAACCAACTGAGCAACAATAGTACCACAGTCGACTTATCTAATGGCATTTATTCAAGCCGCCATGGTTCTGTATCCTCTGTTTCTGCTGCCAGCTCCAAAACTGTTCGTGTTCTGACCCAAACCCACTTTTCCACCAAAATCGAACCAAGTTTGTATCCCACATGCTTCACTCTGCTGTCCCGACTGCGCAAGATTCCTCAGGTGCGAGATCATATTGACGCTTGCACTGTGGCATATGAACAATTTCGTGCGTCAGCTTATTCTATTTGTCCGAACTTGCACAATGCTGCCACAGTATCCACTGCTATCGCTGCTGTGGCCAATGCCAATGCGATTAGTGTCCAGCAACCTTTGGAAATCAAACCTTATCTGGCTACAATTGGTTCTATTCCTCTCAATATGGATTTAGACCCTGTCTCCCACATTTGGAGTTTTTTCAGGACCGGCTCTGCTCTTTGTGCTTTATTTAATGTTTTAAATCCCTCGACCCCACTAAATGCGACCATAAGAGATGATCTAAAATTTGCCAAACGAGCCGTTTATGACTTTGTGCATGCATGCAAACAGGAGCTAAGTCTTCCTGATTCCGATCTATTTACTATTTCTAACGTGTTTAGCGACAACACCACCGATCTCTTCAAGGTATGTTCCAATTTCGCTTGCTTTGCGCGTATCTTCCAGGGGAAAAATTGCTACTATTTATCATTGTTGAAATCAAATCTAACTATTCACAGGTTATCAAAACTGTTCAAATACTACTAGAGACTTTAGAATCGAGGGGTAAAATTGCAGCTACAGACGTGGACGATTTTTTGAAAGATCCAGAGGCTGCTGACAGGAGATCTAAAGTGGTCGAGGAACTTGTTCAAACCGAACGACGTTACGTGCAAGATATTGAAGAGCTTTGCAGGTACCAGCTGACCTTGCAATCAAGATCCAATGTGTCTCAGGATATCGTGCATAACTTGTTTCCAAACTTGAGTCAGCTCATAGATCTTCAGCGTCGCATCTTAGTGGCATTCGAATACCACGCACAACTTCCACCCAGCCAACAGCGGTTTGGATCAGTCTTTGAAATTCTGCAAGATGGTTTTGCGGTGTATGAGGGATATGCTCTCAATCAGAAGAAAGCTGTTGATATTGCCACTTCTGATATTGATCGTCTCAGACTGCAGCCGATCAATTTTGATTTTGCATTTGATTTAAGCTCAACTCTGATCAAGCCTATTCAACGAATCTGTAAATATCCTCTACTGATGCAGACTCTTCTCAAGCATACACCTCAAGACTGGGACTGCTGCGATGAATTATCTGATGGTTTAGAAACTATCAAGTATATCACGACTGAGGTTAATGAGACGCAGCGACGTGTCGAAAACTTCCAAATTGTCAAAGATCTTACTGAGCAGGTGCGAGATTGGAGGGGCCATAGAGTCTCTGACTTTGGCGACTTGTTGCATGATGGTAAATTCACAGTGGTAAAGTCTGATATTGAACGTGATTATCATCTTTATTTGTTTGAGAATATCATTCTTTGCTGTAAGCCTGCACCGCCTGTGAAGAAGCAGGTGCTCAAAAAAGGGAATTCATCCTCGTCTTTCACGGGGACACAACTTGCTGCAAATGGCGGCGTTTCGAGAAAACGGGAATCTCTTGTACTTAAAGGCAGGATTTACATGGCCTATATCACAGATGTTGTAGCATCACGTTCTGGTGGTTATATGTTACACATATCTTGGGGTAGAGATAATGCTACAGACACAGGGTATTTCGACATCAAATTCCGTCATGAAGAGGCTTTGACACAATGGGAAACTACTATTAAGAAAATGCTTGCAAGATATCAAGAGTCGAGAGACTTTTATCAGTATAGTGTCGGTCAAAACGATCCCATGTACGATGTTGCCAGCACCAAGAGTCAAAGTCAACAACCTAGCCGTAAATCATATGCAGAATCTGAGGAAGACTATGCATACGGTGGCGGCTCGGAAGCTGACGGTCTCTTTTCACCTATCAGTGAAGACGGTAGAGGGGCTAGATCGATGTCCACTAGCTCTCAATTCACCAATGGTGGAAATGGTTTGCAAGATGAGATGAACGGGTTGACTTTGAATGGTGGTGGTAAACCAATCAACGGAAGTCACTCCTCGGTTTCGTTGAACTCTTCGCAGTCAAATTTCACAGCAGCCAATGTGACCACTCCTTACAGTGTGAGCAACCGGAATCGATCTGCTAGCCAGCCGAACCATCCTGGAAATCCTGGTTATGTCAATATGAGCAGCTCATATGGCGATGGTAATGCTGCTGGTAGAGCCAGAAGTGAAGGAGGTAATATCACTGCCGCACAGGTCTCCGCCAGTGCTCTTCGAGGACCGGTGATTGCACAACCTGTTGCACACCGTGACGCAAACTCAGGGTCACAAGATAGCTCTAGCTCATCATCAAGTTCAATGGCTTCTCGCTCTGTCAGTGGATCCTTCAGCAGTTTGACAGGAACGACTTCATTATCCAGTACCAATGGTGGAAACCCCATGTCGTCAAACCCCGTCTCATATATTTCATCTTCTTCGACTGTTCTTGGTGGTTCGACTACATCCTTAGTCTCTACAGGAGGTACTACCAACACCATAATTAGCCCTGTTTCACAGACTGGCGGTCCCGCATCACAGATGAAAGTTAAACTGCATTTCCAGGATGACACTTTTTTGCTTATTGTGCCGGTCAACATCAAGTACTCACAATTAGTCGAACGTCTTGAAAGAAAGATTCGACTATGTGGAGGCCAAACCAGCGGCTCTCTGAGAATGAGGTATAAAGATGAGGATGATGATTTTGTCACAATTCACAATGATGAGGATATTCAAATGGCATTGGAATTGAGCCATCAGGAAACTAATGCCTCCAACAATGGCAAAAACATCAACGACACACTAACAATATGGGCAGCGTGATGAGATTTTTTTTACGACTTAAACAACTACGAAACACGAAATTTTCATGATAGCATTTCAAATATATTATATACATTATTTTAAGTCATGTAATATTTGGGACCATCACCACCCTCGGGAACAGTCCAGTTGATATCCTGAGCAGGAATCTTTATATCGCATGTCTTGCAGTGTATACAGTTCTGAGAATTAATCTGGAATCGAACACCGAGCTCCTTTGTCTCATCAGGTACATATTCATACACTCCTGCAGGACAGAACCGCTGCTCAACCCCTTTGTATTTGGGGTAATTCTTCTCCGCATGTTCATCCATGTTCTGGTCAGGAACTCGCAAATGACAGGGCTCATCCTCATCATGATAAGTACCAGTTCTGGAGACTGACGTCATGAGATCAAAAGTCAGTTCACCATCAGGTTTGGGATAATCAATAGGCTTATACCTGTCAGCAGGCTCTGTAGCTTCAGCATCTGTCTGCTTATGATGGAAAGTCCATGGGGTTCGGCCCCGGAGAATAAAAGTATCAAGACCCGAGTAAGCCAATCCACCCCATAGTTTGAGAGGATTGTGGAACGAAGGTCGAACATTTCGAACTTCGTGAAGCTCCTTCCAAACCCATGAGCTCTTGATCTTATCTTCGTAGGAAGCAATATCAAATAGCTCCTTTTCTTCCTGGCCATTGATGGCTTCAAATGCAGACTCTGCGGCAAGCATTCCTGACTTCATGGCAGTATGTGTTCCTTTAATTTTAGGAACATTGAGGAAACCGGCAGAGCATCCAATGATACCTCCACCTGGGAAGGTGAGCTTGGGAATGGATTGAAGACCACCTTCATTCAATGCTCGAGCACCATAACTTAGACACTTGCCTCCTTTGAGTGTGCTGGCATAAAAAGGATGGGTCTTCATTCGCTGAAATTCTTGATAAGGGGAGATGTAAGGATTTTCATAGTCCAATCCAACAACCATTCCAACTGAGACAAGATTCTCACCAAAATGATATTGGAACCCGCCGCCATAAACATCGGAAGACAACGGGTAGCCGATAGTATGAGCAGCGTAGCCTTTTTTCCAATTTTCTTCAGGGACTTCCCAAACTTCCTTGATACCAAGACCATATGTCTGAGGATCGCAGTTCTCCCGGAGATTGAACTTTTTCATGATCTGCTTAGACAACGATCCGTGGCACCCTTCAGCCAACAAAGTTATTTTGGAATGAAACTCCATTCCACGCTGGAAATTATCTTTCGCTTTGAAATCTCGAGAAACACCCTGATCATTGGTAGCAATTCCCTTGACACGCCCAGTCTTTTCATCGTAGACCATCTCAGATACTGAAAATCCAGGATACACCTCGACACCAAGCTCCTCAGCCTTTTCAGCCAGCCACTTAACAACCTGATTCAAAGAAACGATGTAGTTTCCTTTGTTATGCATTTGTGGAGGCTCCGGAAGAGGAAATGCAGAGCCCTTGGTCAGGAATTTCATTCCCTCACTGGTAACCTCGGTGCATGCAATGGGCGGATCGTCTCTCCACTCAGGCAGCAACTCATCCAAGGCCCGGGGTTCCAATACGGCTCCAGACAGAATCTGAGCGCCCATATCAGAAGCTTTTTCTAGAACTATAACTCTCAATTCTCCAGTTCCATGTTCGAGATCAAGCTGCTTAAATTTGATAGCAGCTGCAAGACCAGCAGGTCCACCACCAACGATACAAACGTCCACTTCATCTGCTTCTCTTGGTTCTAAAAGAGAATTCTCACTATCTGCTTCAGTAGACAATTGACGATGTGTTTGTAACTTCAAGCCTGGCCGTCGTCGAATGCTGTGGGCCAATAATATTGCAGGTGTTTGAGATGACGCATAGGAGAAAAATCGGCCCTGTAAAGACACAGTCTGTACCAACGGCTGCGTTCTGAATAGCGCCTCGGAGTTGACAAATGCTCGTCTCAGACTTGCTCTCTTGACAGTGTTCAACATACTTGCTGTGTGAGGTAACAAAGTAAATTCCTTTGCTCTTCACTAACTTCTTATGATCTCGGCAGAGAGCTGGGCTGATGAGAGAGGGGCTTTCGGCCGCGCGCCGGTTAGAAAGTGGTGGGGCAGGGGCCCAAATTGGTTGGTATGGCAACCAATTTATCTTTTTTCTTCATCCCGAAAAGGTTGCCAAATGAATGGACGGCCCATCAGCTGGCTTTTGCTCTGCTTAGCTTGACTTGAGCAATGCAAAGAATAAAAAAATGTGTAGAGGAGCGTCTCTAGGTTGATATCTTCCGCTGAATGAATTCAGACAGCCAAGCAATCATTGCCGATTTCATCTGTTGATAAATTAGCTCCAGTACTGGGCTAATTAGCTTATCACCCCCTGGTCAGTCTCAGATTACCTGTTTAGGCAGACATACATGTATCAAAGCATGGCCTCCTCACGCCTTGACTGTAAATTTCAATCAAAAACTCTCGTACAAAGTCAATTATCGTTAGAAAAATGGCCTTACAGTCAGACGAAGCTCTGATGCTTCCCATCTCGGGAAAACATGTTTTGAAAATTGCTTTGCGTGTGAAGCAGCTCATCGATACTGTCATTCCTATTCAGTTTGAAGCGTCGTCCGTCTCGCGTCCAGACTCTCCTATCTTAACTCAAAAGGTCTTTGACTTGCTGCTTGAATCTGCTGGAGGGAAAGGTGGAGGAGAGCCCGGTACTTCTTCACGAAGATATCGAGCTGTCTTGGTGTTTGCCTTGTTGATAGTCCGACGATGGAATGTCAATTCCAGTCTATCTGTGCTGTACGATTCTGAGCTTTACGACACGCGAGCCCTGGCTGCAGAGGTTTTGGCTCTAAAATTCATCGACTCGGAACAGGATGAATATTACTTGTTCCGAGATGTTTTGTGCCGACGATACTCCATCACAATACATGGAAGGGATGCTCGACCCCTGAATGCTCTGGAGTTGGCTGTGGACATGCATGCGACCACTGTTATTGGAGCAGCAGGTTTTCAGAGGTGTATCAATTGGCTTTGGAGAGGCTGGATTATTCAGTCGGATGAAGACCCTACTGTCTATACGTTTTACAAGTATGTGAGCGATACCAGATTTCTTCGGCACTTTGATCCTGAGCGAATCAAGACCCCCATGTACCAGAATTATATTCAGCTGATAATTTCGTTTGTTTATCTTGGACTTTATACGATTTGTATCAACACAATTTCAGGCGAAGGTGCGCCAATTGAGCTATTTGAAGCTCTGTTTTATATATTCACATTTGGATTTGTGTGGGATGAGTTGACCAAATTTTACAGCGTAGGATGGGAATACATTGGGTTCTGGAATGTGTTCAACGACACGCTGTATGTGCTGGTAATTCTTTCTTTTGCTTTGAGATGGCTTGCGCTGAGTTTTGCCAAAGATTCTGCTCAGAGACTAGAATGGGATGTCATTGCGTATCGAACGTTTGCTTGTGCTGCTCCGTTGATCTGGGGTCGTATTCTTCTTTTCTTGGACTCTATTCAATTTTTTGGTGCTATGCTTGTTGTTTTAAAAGAACTTATGAAAGAATCAATCATTTTTTATGTGCTTTTGATTGTGGTATCTGGTGGTTTCTTACAAGCCTTTGTTGGATTGGACACTGCTGACGATGCCGTGAGAGACTTCTCCATGGAGCTTGTCAAAGTAATGACCATGACTGTTTTGGATTCTCCTGACTTTGAGATTTTCGACGATTTTGCACCTCCGTATGGAAAGGTGCTATATTGCATATTCACATTCTTGATTTCAACGCTGCTTTTGAACATCCTTGTCGCTCTGTTCAATTCTGCCTATGAGAAAATTTACGACAATGCGGTCAGCGAATATATGGCTTTGGTTGCCCAAAAAACTTTGAGATTTGTTCGAGCCCCTGATGAAAATGTTTTTGTTCCTCCTTTCAATCTCATTGAGCTCCTATTCCTTATGCTCCCCTTTGAGTGGTGGATGGATCAGACTTTGTATGAACAGGTCAACAACGTCATTCTCACCTTCATCTACTCCCCTTTTCTTCTAGTGATTGGCTGGAAAGAAGCAAAGACTGCTCGAAGAATCAATTATAATCGATCTCGAGGATTTCATGACGACGCTAATGAAGTAGATGAGCAGTGGGATTTGACAGATGGCTATGATGACAGTGATTCTCAGCATGATAACAACATTGAAGTTGAACAAATGGAGGCAGTCATTGCTGCAGGGGATCCTGAGTTCATTATTGACGAAAATGCTTGGTTCAGCCAAGTTCAAAATGCTGCTCCAAAGATCGAAAAAGGTGACAGTGCTGGAGTCGGATGGGAAGCCTACGCCTTATACGAGAAGCTTGAAAAATTAACGATTCTGGTGGAAGAATTGAAAAAGCAGATTGATGAAAAGAAGTGAAAGTTGAGTAATAAATATAGTTTGCAGAAAGACAAGTCTTGGACCTGGCTACCCGCTCATTTATCTTTACTATATACGGTGATTCCGAAAAATAGCATCTTCACTGCAAATGCAAGAACTGTATGGAGAAGCACTGCTCCAATCAAAATGGCCACAGCAGGCTTCTTGTTCACCTCGATTGCTCCTTGTTCCGCAGGAACGACTGCTTTGTACAGGTTTTTGGCAATAAAAGAACCAGAAACACTATATCCGACAGCAACCAAAATCCAGCGAATAACATTACTAATGACAGGAGAGTTGACAATTGAAAGTAAAGAGAGAATTGCCACGAAGATCCAAATAGCGTTGGAATAGCCATATAAACAGACAAACTGCAGCAAAGTGACACTTGGAGCAATGTTTGTATATCTTACAACGAAAAAAAGACCCAAAGGCACCAGAAAAGTGTAAGCATACATGAGTCCAGCGGCTCCTGTTAAAACATCAAACTGGTTTTCATAGTGAGCATTCTGTAGACTGGAAAATACAACCCCAGCAAGAGTAGATGCAAAGAATAACATGAACACCACAGTTGAGCACAACCAGAATGGCCCATACAAATCAGGATAGCCTCCCACAATGAGCCCACTGCCTCTTCCATCACCCCCCTCAAGTCCGAATCCATCGTCATGGTCTATAAATTGAACTTGAGAAAACGGATTCAATGCTAGCAGACATCTAGCAGCTACCTCTGAAGTTTCGACATCGAAAAACCACGAGTAATATTCAAAAGAAAAAATCCCCCCTTTCTGAGGTTCTCTAGGAGTAGCCATATTCCCGGAAACCGGTGGGTTGTTGCTCGATGAGCCTCCCGTCCGATCAAAGTCACTAGGTTCAAACACCTGTTGGCTCATTGCAGAGGGCTTTGATAATGGAGCACTCTATTGAATTCGGTTAGACAATGTCAATTGACTTTACTCTTCCACTGTATTTCCCTTGTAACTCACCTCCACGTCCGGTTCAATCTGATCATCCATTTTGATAGTTACGTGGTGAATGGTCAAAAGTATTGGGCCTATTTAGCTGGCCTTGTAGAAATGCCGATTACCAGCCTTACTCGAACATAGCGTGGTACCAACAACAGGTGTCTTTTTCCAACACAATGCATTCTGTTTATCAGCGGTTACAAAGTGGCTTTGGCTATTTTGTATATGCTAATGTGGCCTTGACAGTCTTGATTTCTATCATAGCATATGGCCAGCTGTACTTTGGTGGTGCACTGAGCGCTGTTTCCGGGCACTCTGGCAACTTCAAGGCGTGAGTGAAGCTGTATAATTCAAAGTTGAAAACTCATGTAGAAATTAACTAGTTAGATCATTGAAAATGGGAAGAATGGCTGCCTACGGCCAGTATAACAAGGTCTCAGCTGAAACGTGCAAGTTGAAGTTTGATCTTGACTACGATATCACCCCGCTATTTAACTGGAACACCAAACAGGTATTTTTATATGCAATTGCAGAATATCCCGGATCTCGACCAGATATCAATAACCGTGTGGTTTTTTGGGATCGAATTGTCACTGACGTATCTGATGCTAAGAAGTCTTTCAGCAATATTGAAGGCGCGTACAAATTCTGGGATCCTAATCGAAAGTTCCGTGAACAAAATGCTACTGTCAAGCTCGAGTATAATATCCAGCCTTATACTGGATTCTTACAATTTGGAGAAATTCCACTTGACGATGGCAGCTGGTTCCAGATCCCCGAGAACTTGTGATTTCAAAAAATATTCACGTTCCGTGTATTTACATAGTAATTATCATGAGGTTAATTTATATACACAGAGCTCATCCTCTTTTTCAGAAGTTTCTTTTCAA
This sequence comes from Zygoascus hellenicus, assembly GCA_030564625.1. NCBI lineage: Eukaryota > Fungi > Ascomycota > Dipodascomycetes > Dipodascales > Trichomonascaceae > Zygoascus > Zygoascus hellenicus. Next base: position 118,408 of record JAJLWE010000015.1, read on the forward strand.
CAGACGCTTCTCTCTTGCGTAAGAACTCCATTTCTCTGAAAATGAGGGGATGGCTCTCTTTCAGTTTGGTATAGCCTTCATCTTTTGAGCAATTGTTGATTATACTCTTCCTCTGAATCGCTGTATCCAAATTGGCTTGCAAAAGCTTCCTCGTGCTTCTACTTATAGTATTCTTGCTGCTTGTCTTATAGTTAGACAGTAAACAGTGCTCAACTATATCCCACCCTTCAAGAATAGTCTGGTCATCTTGAATTAAAGCTTTTGCCAACGTATTGTAGTTTTTGCTCGTGAAAGCAAATCCTTCCTCTTCCAATCCATAATGAAACGACATCATAGCACGTTGTCTTCCGTAAAATGACAGTTCTAGAAGTTTTGAGTCAATCTGCTTGTAATACTCCTTGCGGTATCTCCATGGCAGCGTCATCTTGGCAGATGTACTAGCATTCGTTTTGACGGGAACATAGCACCGGGCACGGATAGCATTGAGAAACAGATTCCAATAATTTGAAATTTCCGCAAAATAGCCACCCTTAGCAAATATTTCAAGCATCAAGGCGTAAACCTTATAATCTTCCTGATACTGCTTCAAAGGGGAGTGGGCTTCGATAAACTCAGCGACTAGCAGCCTGGCAGAGAAATAGTCCTTTTTCCTACAGAGTTCTCGAGCAACGACTTTCAACATCTCAGACGGCAGCTGGTTTCGTGGAACCAAATCCGAAGTCAAATCCAAAACTGTCTTTGACTGACGCAAAAAGTTCTCCGAAGCAGCGGTTAAAGAACCATCGACCTCATTACGATTCGAGCTCCTTGCTTTCAAAGCCAGATACTTTGCTTGAATTTTGAAGGTCGGTACAATGTTGCTATTTCTGAGCTCTTTGTATATTTCCTCAGCTTCGTCAAGTTTACGGAAACGAGCCAGCAAATCAACCATAATTCCATAATGACGTGCATTCAATTTGAATACAGTGCTCTCGGGCGATGCATTAATGATTTTCATTTTATCAAAAAGCTCTAATGCTTTTTCAAGCTGGCTCGTTTGACTTAGATAAAACAGTTCACCAGCATACCACTTGGATGTTCTTTCCAAACCAAGAATAGTCAGCTCAGCTTGTGCCCAATTCATCAAATTTTCGTCTTTCAACCTTGCTGCTGGAAACAAAAATATACTCAGTGTGCTAGTTGTAGGAACCACTCCCGACTCCTTCATCTTGGAGTAAAGCTCTTTAGCCTCAGACAGCTGACCAGAGTCACAATAAACAGAAATAAGACTATTATAAGAAACTTCATCCGGTACTATTCCAGCTTTCTCTTCGGCCCACTTCCAGATGCTTTGGGCAGTATCACAATCTCTTCTTTTGGCGCAGAGAGATAGTAAAATGCTGAGCTCCTTGTTTCCAACCGGCAGCTCTTTTACCAACATCTCTTTAATCAATATCATGGCGGAATCAAGGTTTCTCATGTCCCGACAGGACATGAGCATTATTATATAACTCAAATGGTCGGGCTCTACACTGAACAAATGCATTTGCTTGTAAAGCTTCATGACGAGTGCATGAGAACCAAAAGCAAAACGTGTATAAAGCATTGAGTTAAAAATAGCCACACTGGGTTCGAACTTGCGCGAGACCAAGCCGTCAAATAATAGATCGACAATGTCTACACGGCCAAGTTCTGATAATGCAGAAATAACAATTCTATAATGCTCAAGGTTGGGTAGTTCACCTCTTCCAAATAACGACTCAAAACACTTTTGAAGAGCTGCCCAATTTTTCAAAGCGGCATGACATTTTAAAAGAGTGTCAAAATGCGAGTTTCTATGCAATAAAGGAGAGTCATCGAACTCAGCCAAAGCCTCTTGGTAGTGTTTTTGTGCGTAAAGATAGTCAAAAGTCAAAGTTAAGTCTAGCGGTGTGGCTACCTGCCGTGATTTCTTGTGCCGAAAAATAAGCAACAACTCCGTTTCACTAGTAGGGTTCGTCATTAACTCATGTGACAGAACATAAAGTGTGGTAGATGCCAAATTTGAGCTTTGGATGCTTTGTTCTTCATCTAGAAATCTGTTAATAAGAGACGAAATTGTGGTCTCGGGGCATAGATTGAAAATTAGCAGCAGGAGCGATCTTTCCTCAAGATTCGGTCCATCTTTTGTGTATAGTAGAGTGCCATCTTGCTTGAACATGACAGATGCAAATAATTTAATGCAGGAGTATTGTAAATCGGAAGATTTATGCTGTTTAGAATTCAGTTTGTTGAAAGTTGCTTTGAGTAGAGAAATAATCTCGTCCCTGGACACAAGATCCAGGGCATGGAAAAAAATCTTTGGAAGCTCGTCAAGTTTGTGAGAATCAATATAACAACCGATTTGAAAGCGAAAATCGTTGACAGTTAGATCCTTAGTCGGAACTGCTTGGATAATTTTATCAGATAGAGTGCTCAGCGATGAATCAACCGCAGGAGATTCGGATGCATAATCGTAAAAAAGCCCACGTAATCGAATCACAGCTGATTCGTCACGAGGCAGATCTCCAGGCAGATTAAGGTTTTCATAAATATGTTTGACCCGATTCCACTGATTGTAATCTTTGTTTTGGAGAATCTCAGCCAGATCATTGTCAGAAGCTACATCTCTCAAGGAAGACATGTTACGCATCAAAGTTTGCGAGACACAAACATGTCTACTCTGCTTTTCAACAGAAGCAACGTAACCAGAAAATAAAATAGAGCTTCGAATTGACCAGCTGCGTATTCGCAAGCTGCTCAGATTCAGCCATGAATAGACAACCATGTCATGAAATGCTATTCCATGATGTAACGACCAAAGTAACGCTTCAGACCGCTGAGAATGACCAACAGAAGTAGAAGCTCTACGACCGGCCATCAGCGAAGAAGCGGATCCCATTGTAAGCACTGTTCAGATCGAAACCAGCTGTGGAATCCGTTTGTTAACGATACCGACAACTGGTATATAGCCTTTCTCGTCCAAACTTGCCAAAGGCTGGTAGATACCCTACTGAGACTTTGATCCGGTGCTGTTTCTTTCCAAGCCAGCCTACAATGAAAAAAAAAAGCCGACCACTCTTCTGCCGTGACTTTGTCTCGCAGATTCCTTGGCTTGTCTTTGTTTTGGTGATCAATGATTGAATCTCACTTGTCAGTGGATGAAAAAACTGGCCTACAAATCAGTTGAGATTCTCCCACATACATACCAGTGGGGCTGAACCAGACATGGTAACGAAAAAAAAAAAATAAAAATTCAGATATCTATCAATCAATCAATCAAGTAGTCGACAATGGCAATTAATGGCCAAAAGAATATAAGAGGAGGCCGAAAGCCCCACAATAGAATGGAGCAGAAAAGTGAGTATATCCTGCCTTTTTTTTTCGCTGGATCCAAGACTCGGATCTAACCTCCATCAGCTGCCGAAATCCAGCGGAGTCTCGTCCATCGGGCACGACTACGAAAAGCATATTTCAAAATGCTAGAAAAAGATGGCGAGAAAGCGCCAGATAAAAGCGATATCAAGAAATCGCATAGCGAAGATGACGAGAAGGAGCAGTCTGAAGATGAAGGCAACTTCTTTGAAGGAGAGACGGATGATATCGACAGCAAGCAGGCAAAACACTCTAGACCCCGACACCAGCAACATAAACAGACCCCGACTGCTACAACTTACGAAGAACGAAAGAAAATGGTGAAGGAAAGAAAACGACAAAGAAAGATAGAGGCCGAAGAGCGTGAGAGACAGCGGGCCGCAGAAAAGGAACAGAAGCTCTTAGTGCGAGAGAAGCACAAGAAACAAATGAAAAAGTTCACGAAAAAGGGCCAGCCAGTCATGAAAGCACGTATTGATCGATTATTAGACAAGATCAAGAGCTCTGAGCAGTAATTTAGACATCAAAACTTGACAAAAGCTGCTTCAATGGTGAATGTCCTTTAGGCAAGTACATTTTTAGCACGTCACCGTTGATGACATTGTCATTATTAATGGGTTGACCCGCCCACATATGGTACATCAGCGAAGAGCGGTCCGGTTGCTCATGAAGCCGTTGATATTGCATCTTGATCCACTGCAGCTCCTCGTCGGCAAGAAGTGTGAAGCCATACACTGCACCACCAGTTCCTGTAGCCACTGCCCGTTTCAGGTTGAAAAGAGGAAGAGCCTCTGGCTCATCTTCTAATTTGTCTGAAACTTCTTTCCATACAAGAGAGAAATTGTCTAGTTTCATTCTACCAATTATGGACGGCATCCTGAATTTCAACAAGGTATCGAAGTTAACAGATTTGTTGGTTGCCGTGCTATCATCACAGCACATGACAATCCAGCCACTCTTGTCACTGATAAGAAATTGCTCATCGTTCAACCTCAAGCATGCTGCCGTGGTCCGATTAACCGGGTCGCTACGGTCTAGCTTCAGCATACATTCAGCTCCCGACGAGATACAGTTGACAGAATAGACTGAATTGCGAAGAGTGGAGACCAAAACAGTACCTCTGAATGTCTCTTCTTCTGGTTCATTTTGCTTGGTGATACTACCATTCAAATATGAAATACCAATGGGTATACTCGATAATTCTTCGAAAGAATCTGTTTCAATCTTGAAAGACGGAGAAGTACTCGATGCCAGTAGTCTAGCTGCATAAAGAACATTCTTTGAGCCTCCAATAGAATACAATAAGACTGAATTTGTAAGCTGCTCCAAGCTGTAAACTGGTGAGTCAGTATTCCAAGAATACTGACAGGAAACTTTAACCTCGATAGCAGAAACTCGTTTGACTCGCAAAAGTCTTATCCTTCCAGATGATCGATGTAGACCAGATCCTACCACTAGGTATCTGTATTCGTTACCATTCAGTTTGAGTTCCCACTCACAAAAAGCGTGTATCTCTTCATCTTTTTCATAAAATTCTGCAGTATCACTTTTCAGTACACGCCCTTTAACTGGGTCAACGAAAGAGAGCTTACTGTTTTGATTACTCGTTTTCAAAGCCACCGCAAAGGCGGCTATGTGTTTGACATACCAAAGCCGGCGAGGAGTCTTTTTCGTAGGAATTCGGAAGACCACTGAACATGGATTTCTCGAGACTGAAATAATTTTCAGCTTATTGCCGATAATTGCTGCAAGATGTTCCAAATTATCTGGATTGCTTCTCCAGTGGATACTGAATGAGCATACGGCGGATACCAATCCAGAAGCAGAGCCATGATCCTGGGCATCAACATCTTTAGCCCCCTGTATAATGACTTTGACAGGGCTCGAATCATTACCATTGGAGCGCACACAAGTAAGCTTGCCGTTAAGAGCCCAACATACTGAGGAGTCTTTGGACTCAATCAACTCTATAGGCGCATCGCCTAATTTATAGTGGCTCAAATATTTTGGCTCTTCGTTCCATGCTTTCCAAGAATATATATAATAAGACCCATCACGTCGTGAAACAATCAATTCTATTGCGCCCTGGTTGTTAACAAGTGATATATCGCTCGGAATTATCTCTTGCGTCTCAAATAGCACAGACGGCCCCTTGATCCTGGAGGAGTTTTCATACAACCAGCTTTCCACTCGACCAGAGTATAAACCAACAAAAATGGCCAAACTGTCTAGTACATCTGAGATCTTGATAAAAGATATCTCATGTTGCAAGTTGACATCTTGCTGAAGATCCTCTAACCAATCAGAAGAGCTCGAAAATACACTCTCGCTATCAGAAACAGCCAGTCTGAAGAACTTGAGGCGTGGGGTTTTGGAAGATTCGCCAGCGACAACCAATACAATTAAGGAACCCTGATATGCAGCTCGAACGACCGTGTCCTGAATAGCATGAGCCACATAGGCACCTTCACCATCCAACAAGCGGATCTCATTGCTTGTTATTTGAAGAATTAGTTTAGTTTGATAGATGCAATCCATAAATATTGTTTGACAAGCGATTTGAATACCGCAATCCTCAGGCATTTCTTCGAGAACAGGAATATAATTAGTTTCCTCGTTATCGGAGATGAGATATGCAAAAGTCTTCCACGGGGAGGACATGAATAAATATTGCAGCCCCTGACTATCAATTGCAGAGAATAGCTTAGTAACAACCCCAAACTCTGGGCCTTCCAGAAACACGGATCCTTTGTAGCCAGATGTAATGCGACAAAGTGCGCCGTCTGGTGAGTTTCCACTGCAGCAATAGATTTTTGAAATTTTGCGCGAATCTTTGTGAGTCACTAAATGGATATCAGTTATCGGTGATAAAATGCTTTCATCACATGAATCGCTTTCGAACTCCAAGAATATGGGGCGGTCATTTTCGTCAAGCTCGGTGCTGAATATCATCGCTTTGGTAGCTACGGTGTCACCACCATACACTACTCTGATGTAATCACTGTCAGCTACAGTCACATCAACTATACCATCGTTAGGATCAAAACTTTGAAGGACAAAAGAGGTCCCTAAATTTTTCTTCAGGCTGGCGAAAAGGGAATGTTTTACCGAGTCATTGTGCACCTCGAAGAGGTAAATCGAACCATCCTCCGAAGCCCCATAAAAAGAGGCATACTCATTGTCAAAAGGTGCACATGGGTCACAGAATATAGACGTTATTTCGAAATCCAAACTGCACGTAAAAATATCTCTGTTGCCTGACATGACATCAGTCAGACGAATGAATTTCAAAGTGTCATCAGAAAATAATACCACTCCCGATTGACAAGCAACAGGTACTAACAGATTGGGTATAAATGAATGTGTCAGGTAGTAGGTTGTTGAAGCAAGTGAAGAATCAATGCCCTGGGTATTCCATTCAAAGTACTCCAGCGACGTGACATTATAAGGGGAGTTGTAGCGGACATTGACTGCCACAAAATACACCCTAGAAGGCATTTTTTCGTCTTCATCATCTGTGTATAGAAAAAAAGTATCAAGGATCGTGGCATTTTTCACAGAAAATTGCTGGCTGAAATCATCGGATACAAGACTGGACCCATCAGGAATAGCCATGGTTGACAAGTTTGTTCCAACACGACTTAACAGGCACTTTTCCAACAAGCTAGAAACAGCAATGAAGTTTCCAGTGGGATCGACCGATAAATATTGACCTTGTGATTCCACATCAACGCGAGCATCCGGCCGATGAATTGCAGCATAGTCAACCACCTTGAGATCCTCATCATGGTCAATCAGTCTCAAAGCAAGCAACCATCCGCTCTCTAGATCCACCAACAGCAGATCCTCATGTTCCAAAGGTAATATGCATGCATTTACAATCATGGAAGGCGTCCGCGAACAATGTAGGCCTACCACGATCCCATGATCTTTGATCTGAACAACCGTCTTTTGACCATCACTACCTCTCATGAGTACAATTTTTTTCACATATTCACAATCCACAAGCGTCTGGGTAAGAATCCCAACATAACGAGATTCTCCACCCACTCGCTCACTCATGATGCTTGAACCTGCGAATAAGTAGAGGTGGATCAATCGCTTCAGCTCTCGTCCGAGTTGAGAGCCATCTCTCAGCCCGTCGAAGACGCACCACTCAACCAGGGGCGGTTAGGGTAAATTTTTCCATGGGGTGAAAAAAATCCGCGAGTCTCCCCCGAAAAGAAATGTCCAACCAAATATTCAGTAGCGCGCACCAATGTTCAAGAGCAGGAGTTTGAATTTCGGGGCGAGGCCCAGTATTCAAAGTCTATGTACTAGAGGACTGCTTCGTGGGCGAGGATTCCAAACCAGCCGGGTTGCTCGAGCCGACGACTACGAAGCCGAGAAGGCCATTCTTGACGAAAATGCCAGTAGTATTCTCGATAGTGAGAAGGCCAAGTTGGCTAAAATGAGAAATATTGGTATATCGGCTCATATTGACTCTGGTAAGACTACATTTACTGAGAGAGTGCTGTACTATACTGGAAGAATCAAGGCTATTCACGAGGTCAGGGGCCGTGATAATGTCGGTGCCAAGATGGATTCAATGGATCTTGAGAGAGAAAAAGGCATCACCATTCAGTCCGCAGCAACGTTCTGTGATTGGACTAAAAAGGAGAAGGATGGATCTGAAAGTGACTATCATTTCAATTTGATTGATACCCCGGGCCACATTGATTTCACCATAGAGGTGGAACGTGCTTTGCGTGTGTTGGATGGTGCTGTGCTTGTAGTCTGTGCTGTATCTGGTGTGCAGTCTCAGACAATGACCGTCGATCGTCAGATGCGACGATATAACGTGCCCCGAGTTACTTTTATCAACAAAATGGACAGAATGGGCGCTAACCCCTGGAAGGCTATTGAACAGTTGAATGCTAAGCTGAAGATACCCGCTGCTGCCGTTCAAGTTCCTATTGGAAGTGAGGACAAGTTAGAAGGTGTTGTGGATTTGATCTACGAAGAGGCCTTGCGAAATACCGGATCTCAAGGTGAGACGATCGAAAGAGGTCCCGTCCCTGACGAGCTCAAGGAGCTGGTGGCCGAAAAACGTGCCCTTCTCATTGAAACCTTGGCTGATGTCGACGATGAGATTGCTGAAATCTTTCTTGAAGAACAGACCCCTACTCCTGAGCAAATTGTAGCTGGAATTAGACGTGCAACTATTGCTCGAAAGTTCTCGCCTGTGCTCATGGGCTCTGCTTTGGCCAACCGAGGTGTGCAGCCTGTCTTGGATGCTGTTTGTGATTTCTTGCCGGATCCCTCTGAAATTTTGAACAGAGGTCTTGATACTAATGAGAACGAGAAGCCTGTTCATTTGATCTCTTCTGACTCTCAGCCATTTGTTGGTCTTGCTTTCAAGCTTGAAGAAGGCAAGTACGGCCAATTGACTTATATCCGTGTTTATCAAGGTAAGCTCAAGAAAGGCATGAATATCACCAACGTTCGAACTGGCAAGCGAGTGAAGCTTGCACGATTAGCTCGAATGCACTCTGACGAAATGGAGGAGATTGACGAGGCTGGTGCTGGTGAGATTTGTGCTACTTTTGGAATTGACTGCTCATCCGGAGACTCATTTACTGATGGAAGCACTAAAATTGCTATGAGCAGTATGTTTGTCCCCGATCCTGTTATTCACTTGTCAATTCATCCCAAAAGTAAAGAAACAGCCAATTTTTCAAAAGCTATCAACCGATTCCAGAAGGAAGATCCCACTTTCCGAGTCCGATTTGACCAAGAGAGTAAGGAAACAGTGATTTCTGGTATGGGTGAATTGCATTTGGAAATTTATGTCGAGCGAATGAAACGAGAATATAACGTTGAGTGTACTACTGGTAAGCCTCAGGTCGCCTATAGAGAGACTATTGCTACCAAGGCGAACTTTGACTTCACCCATAAGAAGCAGTCTGGTGGAGCTGGTCAGTACGGTAAGGTTATTGGAGAGCTCAGCATTGCCGAAAACAAATCCGAAAACGAGTTTGAAACTGCCATTGTCGGCGGTAAGATTCCTGAGAAATTCTTGTTTGCTTGTCAGAAGGGTTTCGAAGAGGCTTGTGAAAAGGGTCCATTGATCGGCCATAAGGTACTAGGAGTCAAGATGCTTATCAATGACGGTCAAGTGCACGTAGTCGATTCTAGTGAAATGGCTTTCCGAGCCGCCACGCTCGGAGCTTTTCGAGAAGGATTTATGGCTGCTCAGCCAATGATATTGGAACCCATCATGAATGTCTCAATCACTGCACCGGTGGAATTCCAGAGCAACATCATTGGCTTACTCAACAAACGAGGAGCCATGATCAATGACACTGAAATTGGAACCGATGAATTTACCATTTATGCTGAATGTAGTCTGAACTCCATGTTTGGATTTGCTACTCATTTGCGTGCAGGTACCCAGGGCAAAGGAGAATTCAGTTTGGAGTTCAAGGATTACGCACCTGCCCCACCTCAACTTCAAAAGCAGCTGATTGACGAGTACAAGAAGAAGCAAGCTGAGAAGAACAAATAAAGGGGTAGAAGCTATTGTGTAAATATATATATATATGTGAAAGATCTATCATAGAAGATTTAGCGTCAGTGTTGTAAATAATCAAATAATCGCTGGTCACTCAAAACACTAATCAATTACTTTTCTAAATCAAGAAGGCTCGAGTTTTCTGGGCTCCGAGGGGGATAGGACTGTGCCTGAAGTTTCACGTGACGTGTTTCATAGAGGTTCGGCAAACTCCCAACCTACTGAAAAGTTTTTGGCGCCCAAAATTTTTCTCCCATAACTAACATGTCAGATTTGGATCTAAAGTTCGGATCTGTTAGTAATTCTCCTGCTTCGCAGCAGCAATCGAAAACGGGTAGTGACCAAGAGTAAGTATGAGTAGGACTGGACTGGACTGGCTTAACTGTTGGCTGTGTTCTTGTTGTTTGTGGCATTGTCGATGCTGTGGTGGATGGTGTACATGTCGGCACAAATACGTGTTATTGGATAGCATGCTAACGATCTCAGGTCACCCGTACAAATTCGTTCCGGAGCCATGTCTGGTGGAGCCAATCCCCCTAAGAATCTTGGGCAGAATGTCACGAAGATGATCTTTGGCGATATTGAAGTTAAGGCCGAGACATCTCCTAAAGCTGAAGTAAGTATTGCTGTTTTATGTTGGTGATGGCGATTGATGGGGCAGAGAGGGGTGCAGTGCGGTGGTGAAAAAAAAAGCCTGGTGGTGACAAGACAAGGCGTGAAAAACGAGTGAAATACAGTGACACTGCGGCAGAGAAAAACAGAAACATGGAAGCATTATTTTCTTTGACCGACTGTGTTCTTGCTTGCCATATTTTCCAATTGTCTGAGCTCAATGCTACATTGTGTGCCTGCTTATTTTCTCATGTTACCCATTTAGTTGGCTCAGTAACAGTGTTGCTTGCTATTGATAGCGGATTTCCCTGCCACCCGAGACACCTGATCGAATTATTCATTTCGAAACTTATATTAGTTCTCATGTGAAGCGCCATCCTCTGGAAATTTTCTGCCTTGTTTTGTGTATAGTATCACTAATCATCTAGTTCTCCAAGCCCTCAACTTCTGGAAGAGGCAATTTCAACCCGGGCCAATACAACAACCACAATTATCGAGGAAACCATAATTATGAGCATCGACAGCATCGAAATTCCTCAGGTGGCTACAACAACAACAACATGCACTACAACAACAGGGGCCCCAAGGGTGCACAGAACCAGCAGTACATGCAACCTGGTCCTCAGATGATAAACCCGTATGTCTACGCAGCAGCAGCAGCAACTTCGATGCCACCTTATTATTATGCTCCCCCTGTTCACCAGTATCCTTTGAATCTCGGAGCTGGCTCGCCATACAATCCGCCGCAACATGCGCTGGGCGAAGGGTCTCCGAAACATCCTGGTTCTCCTTCTGTGCATAACTCCCCTCTCCAGAGAACGCCTCAAAAGGCTCATGCCACCATTAGACTTTCTGATCCGGTGACGCATCAGCCCATTGATCTCAAGGCTACAAGCCGTTCTGCCGTATCTTCGCCTGCTGCTGCTTATTCTGTACCGGCTGCTACAGCACCAATTAGCAGTAGTCCTGTTCCAAGCCCGGTTGTTCCAGCTGCCGTTACCATCAGTTCACCAGCCAGCGCTGCTTCGCCAAAACCCGCTGCTGCTGAGACTTCCTCGACCGCTAATCAGACCAATATTGCTGTTCGAAATCAGCTGAAAGAAAAAATTAGACTTCGATTAGAGGAAGAGCGACGACAAAAGGACAAGCTCGAGTCAGAACAGCAAGCAAAGGAAGCTGCCGAAAAGGCAGCTAAGGAGGCTGCTGAAAAAGAGGCTGCCGAAAAGGAAGCTGCCGAGAAAGCTGCTGCCGAAAAGGCTGCCTCTGAGAAGGCCGCCGCTGAAAAGGCTGCTGCCGAAGAGGCTGAGAAGGTTGCCGCTGAGAAAGCTGCTGCCGAAAAGGCTGCTGCCGAAAAGGCCGCCGCTGATAAAGCTGCAGCAGAAAAAGCTTCCGTTAAAAAGGCTAGCACTGAAGTCGACGCTGGCCAGAAGATCACAGCTGCTCCTGCTGAGACCGAAGAGAAAATTGCAGCAGCTATTGCTTCAGTCAATAGCCAGCTCAAGCAAGGATCTTTGGCATCATCACAGTATGCAACTGAGGAAAAAGCTGGTGAGCCTGCTGTGAAAAGACCTCATCCTGCTCGAAACTTTGCTTCAGCTACTAGACCTGCTGGTAAAGAGCTTTCAGAAGTGTCTTACCCTGAGGGTATTGAAAAGCCAAAAACCACTTCATCGCAACACAGATACAAGTATGACAATGATTTCTTGTTCCAGTTCCAACCTGTCGTTGTTTTCCCTCCTTTGGAAAATTGGGCTGAAGTTCGAGCTTTGATGGATCTTAAGCCTTCATTTGGTGGACAAAGTTTTGGCAGAGGATTCCCTCGAACACCTTCGTCTAAAAATCTAAATTCTCACAATCAACAGGCTATGGGCTCTTTTGGAAGCTCGGGTCCCGGATACAGAGACCGTTCTGCTTCTGGTCCTGGTGGTTTCCACAATATGGGTCCTGGCGGCCATGGCGGTAAAAACCTCAGCAGAATTAACTCTTCAAACAATCTTGGTGGTCGTGACTCTATGGGATCACGAAGTGGACGTCAAGGATCTCGACGTGGAAAGCCCGGAAGCGAGCGATCTGGATCAAACAGAGATCATCATGATGATCACAACAGCACCGCTGCTGGCAGAAACCCCGAAATTGTTGCTGCTGCCGCCGCTGCTCCTTTGAAGAGAGCAGAGAATGCATGGGTTCCTCGAGTTCGAGCCGGTAAGGAAGAGGAAACTAAACCTGCCGCCGAAGGCGAGAAGGAAGGTGAAGGTGAAGGTGAAGGCGAGGTCACAATTAAAACCACTACAGATCCTTCTGAAATCAGCGAGACTGTTCGAATGGCTCCTGATATGGTCCAACGAAAGGTCAAGTCTTTCCTCAATAAGATGACATTGGATAACTTTGATCGAATTACTGTCCGTATAATGGAGATTGCTGCCCAGTCTAAATACGAGACTGACGGACGAACTCTTAGACAGATCATTGAACTTACGTTTGCAAAGGCCGTTGATGAAGCTCATTGGTCATCAATGTATGCTAAGTTCTGTTATGAAATGACTAATAAGGTTGATCCTGGTATTGAAGATGCCAGTGTTCCCGGAAAGAAGGGAGGCCCTCTTTTCCGAAAATACTTGCTTGGACGATGTCAAGAGGAATTCGAGCGTGGCTGGAGTGACAAACTGCCCACGAATGCTGATGGTTCCCCTATTGATACTGATGTCATGTCTGATGAATATTACCAGGCTGTTGTTGCCAAGCGACGGGGTCTTGGTCTGATTCGATTTATCGGTGAATTGTACATTCTTGGATTGTTGTCCGATAAAATCATTAATTCCTGTATTATTAAGTTATGCTCATCTAATGATCCTTCTGAGGAGGTGATTGAGTCTCTTTGCAAGCTGATGAGCACTGTTGGTCGTCGATTGGATGACAATCCCAACTTCCGACGATTTGTTGATCGATACATGGATCGAATGTATGAGATTCAACAGAAGCCTGGCTTGCCAAGTCGTCTCAAGTTTATGCTTATGGATGTTCAAGATTTGCGAAAGAACAAGTGGCTCGATAAGAATGCTGATAAGGGCCCTAAGACCCTGCAGGAGATTCACGATGAGCAGCAGAAGAAGGAGCAGGAAAGTGCCAAAATTTCGTCCCGTGGAAGAGCTTTCATGGGCCGATCAGACGGTAACAAAAATAATAATTTCAATGTTGCGGGTGATTTGAGCAAGATTGGCAGAATTAGAAGCCAAGGCGTTGGTCAACCTACATTGGGTCCCACCTCTTTGAATCGGGACTTGAGTGGAAGCAATGGTTCAAGGAAATCTTCATCTCCTGGTGTACCATTGTCGAAAGAACCTTCTTTGTCATCTCGAACTCCTAGCCAGAGTCAGCGATCAAACATTTTTGAACATCTGAATGACGATGACTCCAAGCTTGAATCCGATGAGGCTGATAAAGAAGCAGCATAAGCTCACAATGTAGATACATAATTAAGGATAAAAGCAGTGATGATTCCATATATTCTATTTCTTCAGTCGCTATGACTTGACCTTTTATTGAGTATAGCTGCAGACTTGGTGTACAATCTGCGTCCGTAATGATGGCGACTCCCATTTTTCAAATGATCTCCAACAACCTTAAAAGCACTGGAATCCACAGGAAGGATTGCAGCGGTATCAGGTAGAATGTTAGTGAAAGACGCGTCAGGAGAGCTACCGGGCATATCTTCAATGTCATCCACTTGGAGGCTCTTCTTCATTTGCTCTTGTAGCATTTTTGCAACTACTTTTCTCTTGGATCCCACAGGTAAATTGGTGTTCGATTTAGGTCTGGTACTGGAGTGGGCTTCACTGCTTACTGAGTGGAAACGTGCAGGTCGAGAAGAGCTGTGGTTGAAAGCATGACTGCTAGCTCTCCTCGAAGAAACAGCATAGTCTCTTGGGTTGATATCAGCCTCAGATGAAGCAGCAAAAGAGACCCTGGTTTTAGGAAGCGTATTTTGCCAGTTTTTCGCCAAGTGAGTGCTTTCTTTTCTGATTTGCAAGATGTCAGAAGGAACATTCAACTGGTCTAGACGACGGCCGACCGAGATTGCTGAGCCACTCCAAAATAGTTTCCGCACAATCTTCAAACTAACAATCTTGCTAGAAGATGTAGCTACTGAGGTAGACATGTTGGCCTTATCACGGGCAAAAGTAGCGGCAAAATATGCAATTATTATCAGGATTTCCAGCGGCAGGAGAAGTACATAATGGAGGCCATTCAATAACAAGACAAAGCCATCTCTAAGGGAGAAAATCAGCTTGATAGTACAGATGAACAGCGAGCGAACACCTCTAAAGAAGAATTGGGTCAGATATGAAGACCATGTGCTTCTGAAGCGTCGCTCAGCAGCTATCAATAGGTTCTGTAGTTCTTCGTCCATCGCAAGCGTCTAAAAGAAACTGCTGGTTGACACCAACGACAACTCCAAAAAAATACAATGACATTTCAATTTCAGAAAACTCTGTCGTTTTGATGTAACAAGTTTCACATTAGATCGGTCCAAACTGCCACATGATGCAATTTGTAATGAGCAGCAATAAGCATGCCCGGCTAATTAATCCACACCTTCTTGTTAGCCAATAATTGAATTACCCTTGGATATTCATCCCGAACTTTTCAACTTACCTGTATAGTGGCCGGAAGATGAGGCAGTAAGGCAGCATAGAGTAGTAGAATAGCAGTAACAGCTACAAATGAATAGACAACAAGCTTATCCTTTATTGATTCCCGTTCTGCTTGTCAGTAATTCTGCAACTATCAATATAATTTTCAATACTTACGGAAACATGCCGTACTAATAAGAACATCCTCATTGTTTATGCAATGATCGGACTTTTCAATACAAAAGTTCTTGGTACAGTTATTGCAAGCTAGCTCTTCGCCAGCAGGGCCCAATAAAGGAAACACTGTGCTATTTGTACCACATACACACTTGCAGAGTTGAACATATCCTGACACTGCACTTAATGTTAGCAGCAAGAATATCAAAGCCTGAGGTCTTAGTTGCATTTTTGATGAATCAATGTATCTATGTGGTGGATGAGCCTCCGTAGCCCAAAGGTGCTGAATAAAAGCTGTTTCCAAGATTTGAACATGAAAGCACAACTGGTTGCTAGCAAACACACGTAGCAGAAAATTTAATTGAGTGGGGCAATTGTGAATTATATATTGAAATAGGAATTTACGATAGTTAGCAGGTACTGAGGCAAACATCAGTATACAAATTTGCAGCTGAGAAGGAGCGGGCATCACGTGACAGAACTCACGGCTAGTTCACCACTCCCTCAATGTTAGCCACTCTTCGTTAAACCATCACATCAGCAGTGCTCGAAACCAACAAGCGCATCAATTAAAATGTCTACAGTGGCGGTCGAGAATGGGATAGTTCCCGTAAG
Organism: Zygoascus hellenicus; assembly: GCA_030564625.1. NCBI lineage: Eukaryota > Fungi > Ascomycota > Dipodascomycetes > Dipodascales > Trichomonascaceae > Zygoascus > Zygoascus hellenicus. Next base: position 134,368 of record JAJLWE010000015.1, read on the forward strand.
TATTAAAGAATAGAACTAAAAGCTGGATTTTTTAATACTAACTTTGTAGTTCTTTGCTCAGCAAATTGAAGAAGCAGAGTTCCAAATAAATGACAAAGCACAGAATCTTCGGCGATTGGAGGCTCAGCGTAATGCTCTAAATGCCAAAGTCCGATTACTTAAAGAAGAGCTACAGCTTTTGCAAGAGCCCGGCTCTTATGTCGGGGAAGTTGTGAAAGTAATGGGTAAGGAGAAGGTTCTAGTAAAGGTGCATCCGGAAGGCAAATACGTGGTTGATATAGCCAGCGATATCGACATAAAGAAGATCACACCATCTCTTCGAGTCTGTCTGAGATCAGATTCATACCAATTACATCAGATTCTTCCCAACAAGGTTGATCCGCTCGTATCGCTTATGATGGTTGAAAAAGTTCCTGATTCCACCTTTGACATGGTTGGCGGTTTGGATAAGCAGATCAAGGAAATCAAAGAGGTCATTGAGCTTCCTGTCAAGCATCCTGAGCTATTCGAATCATTAGGTATTGCACAGCCAAAGGGTGTCATTCTTTATGGCCCCCCTGGTACTGGTAAGACACTGTTGGCTCGTGCCGTTGCGCACCACACTGAGTGTAAGTTCATCCGAGTATCAGGATCGGAATTGGTACAGAAATACATTGGTGAGGGAAGTCGAATGGTTCGAGAGCTTTTTATCATGGCTAGAGAGCACGCTCCTAGTATTATTTTTATGGATGAAATCGATTCTATTGGATCCAGCCGAGTCGAAGGCAATAGCGGTGGAGATTCCGAAGTCCAACGAACAATGTTAGAACTGTTAAATCAGCTCGATGGCTTTGAATCTTCCAAGAATATCAAAATCATTATGGCTACCAATCGTTTGGATATTTTGGACCCTGCATTACTCCGACCCGGACGAATAGATCGAAAGATTGAGTTTCCTCCACCCACTGTGGAAGCTCGTACAGATATTCTACGAATTCATTCTCGATCCATGAATCTTACTAGAGGTATCAATATGAAAAAGATTGCCGAGAAAATGAATGGCTGCTCTGGTGCCGAAGTCAAAGGTGTATGTACCGAAGCTGGTATGTATGCTTTGCGAGAACGAAGAATCCATGTCACTCAAGAGGATTTCGAGCTTGCCGTAGCAAAGGTGATGTCTAAGAACGAAGAGGGACAGATTGCTTTGGCCAAGTTCTTCAAGTAAACACCGTAATATATTGGTCTTATTCTTTTCGAGTGATAATAAATAATGACAACTACATGCTATTCAATGTTATTACAAATTAGCTTATGGGGAGAATCAATGAGCTGCAACTTCTGATACTCGAACTCCATTCAGATTCAACCAGCGACGTGCTTCTTGTTCATTTCCACGGGCTGCCTCAATTGCCCTTGCAAGCCATGGCTTCGCATATTCTGATGTTTCAGATTCAAAGTCAATGAAAAGCTTTCGTTTAGTAGCAGCTTCATCAACACAAAAATAAAATACATCAATGCCAGACAGCAGCTCTGACACTTTCTTCATCACTTCAGCTATGGGTCTTCCCACAAACTCACCATTGGATGAGGCACAAAATTTGTTCATACACCAAGATTTCCCACATCCTCTCGTGAGCTGAATAACGTATCTTCTTTCGATTCTCTGCTTTAGTCGAGCGCCAGAAGGATCATTTACGTTGGAGTATAGAGGGCCATAACATATAGTACAGAGGCCTAATGGTGAAGAGCTTGTCGTGACATTAGGGCAATTCAAGTTGGTACATGTTTGAGGAGTCGCTGATGCTAATCTGTCCTTATCATGATACTTCATGTGGCTATCCAAGTCACGCAGCCTTATAGCTTTGCCGCAAGACTCACAGTCTGTGGTTCTGCCACCGCAATAGGATTCATGGCCAGAAAGACCCTGCAAAATGTCTTGAGGTGAAGCTAGACCTTGGGGTAGTTTCAAATGGCAAAATCTGCATATGATGGTTTTGTTTGGACAAGAAGTGGCTCTGTGTAGGCCCAAGGCAGAGTAACTAAGAAACTCCTCCCCACAGCCACAAGTATGGCGCTGATGAGCCAATCGTTCATGCTCGTGTAGACTATCAAGGTCATCTCCATAAATTACATTTGGAAGACACTTCTGACAGTGCCAGTGATCTTTAGGAATGCTACCGTTCCGCTTGGAGAATATCTGGCCACAGCCCTGAGGACAGAGAATATTGTTTCTTTGACAGAATGCGGAATGCAACATGTAAGCTTGACGTGAAATTTTCTGACGACAATTACTGCAAACCTGAAAGTCACCGTCATCCTCTTCAATGCTCTGTTCGCCAAAACTACTCTGTGTTAAGACAAACTCGCAATTGTCCTTTTGTAATACCGCTGTAAACCATAACTCTTTCGCATCTGCGAGATATGCATTCGATGCTGAAATCTTGATGAAAGAATTGTTCGGGTCATCAATGTTAGAAAATATAAACTTTTCAGAATCAGCATTGTCTTCATCTAATCCAACAAACAGAAGTCCCTTATCGAACGATATCACCACGTCTTTCGTATGATCCCAGGACTTCAAACATAGTTTCACTACCGATCCTATTTCTGATTTTGAAAGTTTCAGTGGCTGATCAAGCTGCAAAGCCTCTACCGTAACTGTTTTGGTAGGTTCTCTCGGAATAATCTTGCCATTCTCGTTATAAGGTAAAATTTCCAAAGTCATGTCAGTATCTACAATACAAACAGCATTGCTCGGCTTTAGATCTACCACTTGAAGTTCATATATCTTGTGAGCATGAAGCGGATCAGCAACTTTGATGTGTCTGGAATTGGTCAGGGTAGTATAACTTGAATGCAAACGATGTTCCAGTAGAACTTTCCAGTCGTCGATTAACTGATCATTATCTAATGGCTGAAACGTAACAGAAGTCCCTCTTGGCAGTGATTCGAAAGAGACAATAACCTCACTGTTTTCTGCTAAGTTGATCTCCTCTCGTATGGGCTCTGGGATCATCACACAACCGCTTTCAGCAGAGAATTCTCTGATTCCCGCATAGGTGAAATCAGAGGTCCTAGGATTGGTGACCTTGAAAATAAGAGGAGATGGTAAAGGGTCAGTGCCCTGCTTAGCTATGAGTGAATCCAATATTTCCGACGGTAGATTGATCTTATCAGTGTAAAACAATCTGTAATCATTGACACCAGTAGTTTCCAGAGGCAAAGCTAGAAGGTGCCACGAAAATGCCAATTTCTTATTTATCGAAACCAAAGAGTCTTCTTCTGACATATTTACAGAGAATACTCAGGTTACTATGCAATAGATGTTAAGATGTATAGTTAGTACCGTAGTCGGAGGCGAAGAAAGTTCGGGAAGATGTGATGAATAAGCCCCGGGTTGTCATGGCAACAATCATTTGTCTCCATAGTCTCGTCGGCCTCAGCGTGCACGAGCAGCCATGCTCGATCTCCACACTTCCAACGGGGCTCCACCTCTTGATAAATGTAAAAATTCGATACATCCCTTGGGTAAATCAGCGCCGTCTCCCACCTCTTTTGATTTCGAAGAGTCAGACAGTGGCTTCTCTGTTGGCCGAGACGACCTTATGACAGTTGGAGGTCCACCCCACATTAATTCCCCCCCATCCCGTAAGAGATGCTGTGTGAAAAAGAAAGAAAAACTGCACAGAAGCTGATAGAACAATATTGAAATTTCATACAAAAATTTAAATAATATTGCATGCTAAAATTATAATACGATGAAATCAGCTATTATCGGTCAACCGGGTCGGTAGGTGTCATTACCTATATGGCTTTGTGTGTCGTATTCTCTAATGACGGCGGATTTGTTCCGGCCATTAGCATTGACATCGCCTCACGAGAGCGCACCTTTGTCGGACCAAACATAGTCGAATACAAGTCCATTCACATAAAATGCTACTAATTGGCCAGTCTACCAATTGACATCTCTCGGTTTCCACCAGAAGTTTTCTCTGGGCCTACTGGGCCTTCCTTTGTTTAGCCGAGGCTCGGCACTGCGTAATGCCACAAGACACACACCCACCCCACAAATTACCACCCTCGGTATCTCGTTGCTGAAGTATATATTGCCCCGGATTTGTAGCTGGGGAAGTTGACTTGATACTCAACACATTGATTTGCATTGAACAATTGAACACCCAGCAATTGCTGTTTTAGTAGTTCAAAAAATCATTAATCTTTTCATTGTGCGCATATTTAAGAAATGAGCGAACTCAGATTTGACGACAAGGTTGTTATTGTTACCGGTGCAGGCGGAGGACTCGGTCGAGCTTATGCTCTATTTTTTGCTTCCAAGGGAGCTTCCGTCGTTGTAAACGATCTTGGAGGATCGGTTCATGGCGATACCAGTGATGGGCATAGAGCTGCTGATGTGGTGGTGAAGCAAATCACTGACGCTGGCGGAAAGGCCGTCGCTAATTACGACTCGGTTGAAAACGGTGACAAGATTGTTGAAACTGCAGTCAAGGCATTTGGAACAGTACACATTGTTATTAACAATGCTGGTATATTAAGAGATATTTCTTTCCGAAAGATGTCAGATAAGGATTGGAATCTTATCCAACAGGTGCACGTTTTTGGCTCTTATAAGGTCTCTGCTGCTGCCTGGCCTTATATGAGAAAGCAGAAGTTTGGCCGAATTATCAATACCGCTTCCGCAGCTGGTCTCTACGGAAATTTTGGTCAGACCAACTACTCTGCCGCCAAACTTGCACTAGTTGGATTCACCGAAACTTTGGCTAAGGAAGGTGCGAAGTATAACATCAATGCCAACGTCATTGCTCCTTTGGCTGCCTCTCGAATGACTGAGACTGTTCTTCCTGCGGAGGTCTTGGAAAAATTGAAGCCTGAATACATTGTTCCAGTTGTTGGTTATTTAACACACGAGACTACTAAAGACTCCAATGGCATTTATGAGGTTGGTGCTGGTGCCGTCACCAAGCTTCGATGGCAGCGATCCGAGGGTGCCGTCTTCAAGGCTGACAAGACCTTCACCCCCTCTGCTGTTTTGGGCAAGTGGGACAAAATCAATGATTTCTCCACGAATCCTGACTATCCTGATGGACCAAAAGATCTTCTTCCTTTGGCTGAATCAAACGGTCAGCTCCCGCCCAATGAGCAGGGCCCTGCTGTTGACTTCAAGGACAAGGTTGTCATCGTTACAGGCGGTGGTGCAGGAATTGGTCAGCAGTATGCTTTGCTAGCTGCCAAGCTTGGTGCTAAGGTTGTCGTGAATGATCTTGGAAATGCCGATGCCACTGTCGATTTGATTAAGAAGGCTGGCGGTCAGGCTGTTGCTGATAAAAATAACGTTACGAACGGTGAGGCAGTTGTTAAGACTGCCGTTGATAATTTCGGAACTGTTCATGTTGTTTTGAACAATGCTGGAATTATCAGAGATAAGTCGTTTGCCAAGATGACCGATGATCTGTGGAATGTCATTCAGCAAGTTCATCTTTTCGGTACATATTCTGTTACTAAAGCTGCATGGCCTTATTTCTTGAAGCAGAAGTACGGACGTGTTGTAAATACCACTTCTACTTCAGGTATTTATGGTAATTTTGGCCAAGCCAACTATGCTGCTGCTAAGTGTGGAATTCTTGGCTTTTCTCAAGCTCTTGCTCGTGAGGGTCAAAAGTACAATATCTTTGTCAACGCGATTGCTCCCACTGCTGGCACTGGTATGACTCAAGGTGTTTTCACTGAGGAGATGCTTCAAATGTTCAAGCCTGATTTCATTGCTCCCTTGACATTGGCTCTTGCTTCAGAGGTCTCTCCTGCCACTGGCGAGCTTTTTGAAGTTGGTGCTGCTTGGGTTGCGCGAACTCGATTCCAGCGAACTAAGGGATACGCATTCCCGCTATCAAAGCCTTTCACTATTGAAGATGTTGCCAAGAAATGGAATGTTATCACTGACTTCTCCAAGGTCAGCTATCCTTCATCTCCCACTGAGTCTAACATGGAACTCTTTGACCTTGTGGCTGCTGCCAACGATCCTAGCAATGCTAAGGAGAGTGAGAGCGATTCTGATGAAGTGACCGTGTCTGAGTACGAATTGAATCCTGAAAAGATCATTTTGTACAACCTTGGTGTTGGTGCCACTGCTAAAGATCTCAAGTACACCTTTGAATCCGATAACAATTTTGGTCCAATCCCCACAATCGGTGTTATCCCCCCATTCAAAGGCTTCCCCGATTTCAGCAATGCTGTTCCTAATTTCAACCCTATGATGCTGTTGCACGGTGAACAATACCTTGAAGTCCTGAAGTATCCTCTCCCCACTGAAGGTGTTCTTGAGACCAAGAACCGAATTTTAGAAGTTCTTGATAAGGGTAAGGCAGCTGTTGTCATGACTGAAGGTATTACTGTCGACAAAAACACAGGAGAAGAGCTTTTCAAAAATATCAGCAGCAACTTTATCCGAGGATCTGGTGGATTCGGAGGAGCCTCCAAGGGCAAAGATCGTGGTGCCGTAACTGCAGCCAACAAACCCCCATCAAGAGAACCAGACTTCGTTTCTGATTTCAAGACTAGCCCTGATCAGGCTGCTTTGTATAGACTTTCCGGTGACTTTAACCCCTTGCACATTGATCCGGAATTCGCCGCTGTTGGCAATTTCCCTGCACCTATTTTGCACGGCCTCTGCACTATGGGTATCTCTGGTCGAATTTTGTATGACAAGTTTGGCCCCTTCAAGAATATTAAGGTGAGATTTTCCGGTCATGTTTTCCCTGGTGAAACTCTTAGAGTCCGTGCCTGGAAAGAAGGTAACAAGGTCATTTTTGAAACTCAGGACCTTGACCGAAAGACTACTGTCATCTCTGCAGCTGCTGTGGAGCTCTCTACCAATGCTAAGTCCAAGCTATAATTGAATGACTATCACATAAAGTAAATATTATGGGTAAATTTATTTTTTGATACTGCCAATCGCGTAATTGACTTTTGCCATCTAAGATATAATGGTTTGACTTGATTCAAATCACCACTGAAATATAAATTGAAACAAAACAAAGAGCAAAAAAAAATTAATTAAAAAGATTCCACAGATTATTCATTTATCTATTCTATCAAATCATATAACGAAACATCGAGCGATTTTCAGTAGCATTTGCCGTACCAGAATCCTGACTTTCCAAACAATGCTTTTCGAAAAGTTTGCTGTTGAGACGCTTAATGTAAAAAACATTCATAAATATTGCTGTTGTTGCAAGAAGGAAACATGCGAAGCAAATAAATGCTCCTCGATGATAATATGGACGCTCCACCTCAGGCCATAATGTAGCTCCAATAACAGCACCCACTTCTCCAATCATATGCAACAAAATGAAGCTGGCCCCCTTTTTTGTACCAGAAGCTTGATTGTCACCTTGCCATGTAAAGAGAATAACCTGGCAGCTATAGGCTCCAGCACAGCCAAGAAACATAGCAAGGTATCGCACAGCACCCAACTCGACTGTAGCCAGTAAGATGAATCCCAGTGCCGCAAATAATGACGCGGCAGCAGCAAAATAGCCTCTGCAGTGTGTTCTGTCAGAGAATCTAGAAACTGTATACATTGTTATCATACTGAAAAGAAATGGTGGAGCGGTCAATAATTCAGCCATGATATTATCGTAGCCCAAGCCATGAATAATTGTTGGCAAAAATACTGGTAAAGATGTGCAAGATATGTTCACCAATAAAAAGGTAACAGCTGGAAGCCATGCTTTGATATCAGCCAAAGGTAGAAATGCCTCTCGCAGCGATGGTCTCCGAATTTCACTGGTGACAATGCCAGTTTGACGTATTTCACGATCGTGTGCAATTTCTTTTTGTCTTTCAGTCAGGAAATAAGCCTCATCGGCCTTGTTAACAATTCCAAACAATGCAATGGCTCCAATAAAAAAAAGAGGTGCACCTTCAGTCAGGAAAACCATTCTCCAAGGTGTAAGTGCCTTGATTGGCCTAGCATCAATAGCGCAAGCAAGTAGCCCCGCTATTGCAGCAGAAAATGGTGCAAACATAAGAAACATGCAATTTTTCTTCGCAAGCTCTGTGCGGTGATAGAAAAATGTCAGATAAAAAGGTAGTCCGGGGCAGTAAAAACATTGAGTTATACCAAGTAAGGTTCGAGTGACCATTATGCCGCCAAAGGAGTCAACTAGACATGTACACATGGCTATTATACCGGAACTCATAACAGCTATAGGTACAAATCGACGAGGCTTGATGGCTTTGTAAAGCATGGTGACGCCTTGACACAAAATATATGTGACGTAAAACATGATGATGGCTTGACTATACATTTTCGAAGTCAACCCTATATCAATTGATAACCCAATAGTATTCGCATTACCAATATCAGTACGAGTAAGCTGTGTGAAAAAATAAATCGCACAAATCAGCGTGAGCAAATGCTTGTCAAATAGCCTTACAACTTGACACTCTTCCTCAGCAGTGTAAGCAATGGGTTCGTTACCATCATTCAAACAAATCGAAGTGATATTTCCAGGTTCTTTATCATAGTCAAATTCAGCCCGAGTGCAATCAGACGAAGGCGGTTTATGCTGAGATTTTCTTTCTTTCTTCACACCAGCGGATGCAGACTCATTTGGGGAATTATGTCTAACTTTGGGAGAGGACGGGGAAATGCACTCTAATGACATTTCGATACTGGTTAGCTCATCTGACTTTCGAATAGTTAAGACATGTGCTATCTTTTTAATCATTTCGAAAATGGAGAATTTAAAGAATTGAGAGCCACGAGTGGTAATTTATACACTCCGCATATCAGATAATCAGAAAATAAGTCTACATGATTTCCAATAAATGCCAGAAGTTTGTTAATACGGCCAAGCAAGTTCCCTTAGGCTTTAGTGCGAGGCTCGAATGTGCGCCAGCTCATCATGAAAAGGCAATTGTCGCACGGCAATTAGAGCTATACGGCAGTCCATACAGCAGCCAAAAAGCCTGTATACCTTATCTGTGTTAAAAATAAGAGCCGGCATTATAAGCCACAAGAAAAGTGGCTAGCCATGGCAAGCCTGTCGAGGGCTCAAGAACAGCTGAAACGACACCTGGCCCAGGACAGATTCCGCAAAGGCCCCACCCAATACCAAAGATGCACGATCCTATTATAAGACGGGGAGTAACCTGTTTCATAGTAGGTAAGCTGCTAGCGGCTACCGCTGGCGAAGGGCCTAAATTGGTGCCTTTCGTCAAATGATCATAGAGGTTCGGCAGCATACCAAATAAAACCACCATCAAGAGAGAAGGATTAAACTTGCTTAAGGTTGGCAGGGCCAAAAAGCCAAGAGTTGTTCCCGGGTTGGCGAGCCCACTAATCAAAAGCCCAGAGCCGAATAAAAGCCCAGAAAGAAGTGAGTTGAGTACCTGATAAGACCGGGACACCGATGAGTGCTTTCGGAGATATGAGGTAGAAGCAATCGCGGCCAGAAGAACGGCACCAAGCTGCAAGACTTCTTTTCCCGAGGGATGGACAACTACCGCACAAGATCCACCACAATCAGAGGCGGTACCAAGGAAATAAGTTGTGACCATACCGGTGAGGGAAAAGCACATGGCAGCCACCAAAGATCGGAGACTCAGTCGAGGAATCCCGCAAAGCATGTGGCCAGAGGTACATCCCGAGCCAAGTTTCGTGCCGAGCCCAGTTAACAGTCCACTCAGAGCAGATGTATAAATTCCAAAAGGTGCAATAGCTGCAGTCTGAGAATAACTGGGCAGGTACTGTGGGAAGAATAGGCTGATGAGTCCAGCTCCTATAACCATGCCACCAATGACTGGCACATTGAAAGAGGACGGGCTCGAAAAAACACCAGCTAAAATGGAAGAGCACCCAAGAACTCTTCCGTTATTATAAAGAAAGTTAGAAGTAGCTAGATGAAGCAGAAATGCTCCAACTGCACCATTGAAATAACTAAACATTTTTCAAATTGATGGGAACGAAGAGGATGAAGGAACAAATATCCCGCTTACAAATTGCGATGATCTTGATGCTATGTGGGGAGTGCTACGGCTGATACTCTGGATTCCAGATCCTTTTTAGTGAACTTTCGATTATGGAATTTGGATCCACGAAGATGGGTAACATATACATGTTCCAGATGATTATGGTAGTGTTATGAGAAGCACAATGATACTGTGATTCATGGTTTTAATATAATAAGCTTTCGACAGCTATGACAGTTTTGTAGTGGCCGGCCGTGGCTCAGCTGCCCTAGTAGCTATTTCCCGCAATAGACCGTGGGGTGGTCTAGACCACACCAAGCTACAAACTCATGACAGAGAACTAGAAAAAGAAACAAAAAATTCAAATTTATTATATCATCACTGCAGTAAAGTATTATAACGGGACGGTGCAAGATTTGATAGAACTTTCGATTCCACTGACGAAAAACATCTTGTTCAGAGATGTTGCATACTCGACGGAGATCACTCCGCTATGCTCAGCCTTGTTATCAGCGAACAACAGGTGAGGAGTTTCGTAATGCTCAGAGGCCCTGAGAAGAAGCACAGCAGAGGGAGAAGCAAACAAGCTGTTGCCCAATTCTTGAGTCCTATTGAAATGGGACTCGTAATTGGTGTTGGTAGCCACTATGAGATCCTTGTTAGCAAGCAGCTTCAAAGATTTAGGGCTGGTTCCGAGATATACAGTTTTCAATAAATTCAGTAGATGTCTTTCACCTCGCTTATAGATCTTCACTTCTCCAAGCTTGGAGTCAGCTATAAAAGTGATATTGGTTGTGACATCGAATTCAATTGAGCTGGCCTCTGACAGCCCATGAGCAACTGGCCGGCAATAAGGTGCGGAATTAAGAATAAGAGGTGCGATGCTTCCTTCTTCATCCTCCAAAATTCCGTCATCTTCAAAGTCAAACGAACAGTAAACAGCACTAGCCCATTTCCAGGGGCCATACTGATCTTCGAAAGTTCTCAGTCGGCCAGATCGGAATAGGTGATCATTGGTGAAATAAATAGCTTCCTCTGAAACAGCCACTAGATCACTAGGAGTATTGATAATATTGTCCTTCACGTCATAGACATGACGAGCTTCTAGCGAACCAATAGTATGGTTGAACACCGACACAACAGCATGGTCAGGCTTGTGATTAATGATATACAAAAGGCGAGAATTAGGATCATGAGAATCAACTCGAACATCAAGGGCGCCAGCTACAAAATCCTCATTGTAATCGAAAATCTCAAGTTCTTCGACGCTATTTGAGTCCAGATCAAGAACGTTGATTCGATCTTGCCCAGTGCTAAAACTGGCATTGAGCCTACCAGCAGGAGGGTAGAACATAGCTCGTTCATCAGCATCACTGACAATATAGTAAGCAGTCTTGCCAGTAGGATCGATTTTGATACCATGAGAAATACCATCGATAGGACTATATTGACAGCTCTCACTATTTTTATTCTCTACCCCAGAGTATTCATTCAGAAACCTTGCTTCGGGCCGCTGAATAAACTCTGCCGGTTGGATTAGCTCAGTGTATTTCTGAAACACTTCAACATTTAGAAGATACACTATGCATAGCACCAAAATGGAGCCAAACCAGAATCTGTTCATGATGCTTGGATGAAGAAAAACATTTTCCACCGGCCATTTGATGCTTCACATCGAACGGCTCGCCGCTTTGAAGCGTGGCACAACCTGGTCGCGTGAGTGGTCAGCGACGGAACGGATAAACGATTCAGCCGCACCTATGTTAGTAGAAATCTCGTCATGTGACTTCAGGCGCATCACCTCCCCTCTTCGTCAAAAAAAAAAAAAGGGTGCGAATGTGACTATTTCTCGATAGAAGCGGCTTTCGCTTTTAACTCGGACTTCGGCCGAGAGAGAGACACGGCTGCCGACTTGCTGCTCAAATTTAGCTGGCTTACTGCTCCATGCCAAGCAAAAGGCAGGTCGAAAACTGGCCAAACTTTTAGTCAATTAGCTTAACCGAGTTTTTCTTATCTCATTTTATCGAATATAAAACATTTATTTTTGCTAACCTGCAACAAAAAAATTCTGTGTTTATCGCCGACGTGCCAACCGCACAAATTTTTACGGGCTCGGTATCCGAAACCTCTCCACGCAGTTAAATAGACTCATTTGCCGAAATAGTAGTACTCTTCCTCCGTATAGCGGAAATAAAACTAAGGGGTTTTTTTTGATTGAGCATAAATAAGACACATTTGGACTTGCTTTGTTAATTTATTTCTCGGACTATAAATCTTACAAGCGACCTGGCATTAGGAACCTAAAAATATCTCCGTAATTGTGGGCATTCTCGTATTGACTAGACCATGGTAGACACAGATCACGAGTCCCCTACGGCAGATTTTCTCAGTAGCTCACCGGGTTATCATCCTGATCCTACTTCTCTCACTGAGATTTCCACATCTGACGAAGATGCCAGTAAGCGTTATACTGGATCTCTGAAAAGTATGAGTCGGGTGCCGACCCAGCAAGAAATGAATGAGCTAGTCAGAGAGGGCACCGTGGATGCACATATGGATAAAGAAATGCAAGACACACCAGATGAGCTCAAATTTTTAGTAACATTTGATGTTGATGATCCAGAGAGACCCATTAGTTGGCCCCATAAGAAAAAGCTTTATCATACAGCAATTTACGGTATAACAACTTTCTGTGCACAGTTTGGATCAGCCATCATGTCTCCATTGGTAAGCCATCTCAGTGCTTATTTTCATATCTCTACTGAAGTTGCCCTATTGCCGACTAGTTTTTACATTCTAGGTATAGCATTTGGACCCATGTGTTTTGCACCAATATCTGAAATGTATGGTCGTAAAGTCGGTGTTTATTTGCCGATGTTCATCTCAACATTGATGACTATAGGTGCGGCTTCGGTGACCACAACGGCTGGCATCATGCTTACGCGGTTTTTTGCTGGATTTTTTGCAGGCGCTCCCGTCGTATCTTCAGGTGGTGTCCTTGCTGACATTTGGCATCCCGCTGTTCGGGGAACTTATCTTGTATTTTATTCGTTCTTCGTAGTATGTGGTGCAGTTTTTGCTCCTATATTCGGATCTTTGATCACCAAAGGCGGCGAGGGAGAATGGAGATGGGCTCTTTGGCTCTGTGTCATCATCAACTTTGTTGTGATTTGCGTTGGAGTCGCCACGTTGAGTGAATCGTATGCACCGGTGCTTTTGAAAAAAAAAGCTCGAGATCTCCGTATTTCTACTCGTAACTGGGCTTACCATGCCAAGCATGATGAGTGGAACCTGGATCTGCATGAGTTTCTCACCGTCCACTGCTTGCGACCATTTGCAATGCTTGCTACACCCATTGTGTTTGTAGTTGCATTATTTGCGTCTTACGTGTTTGGAATTTTATATCTGGTCATCACTGGTATATCTTATGTTTTCGAAGTCACCTATGATATGGGTTATGTTTCTAGAAATCTTCCATTGGTGTCTATGTTCACTGGGTGTATATGCGGAGGTGTAGTGAATGTACTGTACAACCAAAGGTATGCTCGCATGGTTATGTCTAATGATGGCAAGCCATTACCAGAGGAAAGAATGAAGCTGCTCATGTATGCAGCATGGCTAATGCCCACGGGTATATTCATTTTTTCCTGGACCTCTTATCAGCATATCCATTGGATCGTTCCCTGTGTTGGAATCATGATCATGGCCTGTGGTTTTTTCGTAATTTTTCAAGGGTGTCTAAATTATCTAGTTGACACATTTTCTAAATATGCAGCCTCAGCTATCGCCGCTAACACATTTTTACGATCTGTATTCGGAGCGGCGTTCCCTCTATTTGGAAGAATTCTGTTCCGTAATTTGGGGAATCACTGGGGAGGATCACTACTCGCATTCATCGCCTTGGGAATGATTCCTATTCCTTTTGTGTTTTATTTCTTCGGAACTAGCATTCGAAAGCGAAATCCTTATGCAAGGCTTGTATCTTAAACAATCAACTGCTGGGACGCTTGCGTCAAATCTTGTATTGAGCTTTCCATTCAGCCATTTTTTTTCTCCAAAAAAGAGCCATAGCCCAACTAATAATCAATAATATATTTATCTTTTCACACCAACCAATCAAAGAATATTCAACTTTAATACATAATCACCCGCCCGGGCTCTGCACCCACCTACTCTATCCGAAAATTGCTCACGGTGACTACATGATTATTCCCTAGTCTTATCAGTGTACGGCTGTTGCAAATTGGTGCCGTTCGTCTGCTTTTCTACACGACTTTCGACCCCCGACGGACTTCTTTTCCTCCGTGCTCCTATATATACATAGGGGTGGCTAAAACCTGACTGACAGAACTGCTCCTTGTAATAATGCTCGGCAAGTTTATTTCTGACAGCATTTTTGCTGGCAGGGATATGATAAAATCCGGTATGACATACCCTGAGTTGTTACTACAAACCACTCAGCGGCCGTGGGAATCATCAGACTGGTGGAATGTTCAAATCCAGACTGAGTCAGCTGCTGAACTTGACTGTTTATGTAGAGATCCGAGAGGTGTCGTCTCAGTCTTGATTGATTACAAGTTTTTTTCTTGGTGCTTCATTAACCAGTATCTTGTGCTTCTGCCTTTTGGCCTTTTTACTTTAGCGCTGCTTGTTAGGCTCTATAGCATTTCTCGCCAGACCTCTATTGAAGGTTTTTCGAAATCAGCACGTCAGTGGGATTTCTGGGCTAAATTTGGACTCTCCTTGGCCCAGATTATATTGCTGCTGGTTGCTGAAGCTTATCAGAACTACTATCATTTGTTTGCAATTAATGGCTGGACATCTGCTGTAACAATTGCGTCTTTTGCACTTGTTTTTGCGATTCAGACTATCGAACCCAGCAAGCAGATTTTGCCAAGTGATTCGGTGTTATGGTATTGGCTTGTATTCCTTGTTTCTTATTCGTTGAAATTAGGACATATAGCTTACCACGGTTATTTTTCTTATAACCTTCCTGCTGCTCTTCTTGAAACTTTTATTTTTGTTAACGGAACAATTATTTTTTTGCGTAAGTTAAGCAGAACTTTGTGTTGACACAAAGAAAAAGCCTGTTTATTCCTGGAAGCAGGAAAGAAGAAAATTAGATTCTTCAATGTCAAGTCTTGTGCTAACTTTGTCAAGTGGAGTGGATCATTCCAAAGTATCGAATGCCTGCTAACAAGAAATTGGGTGTGGAGGAAGCCGATGCCTTTTCTAAGGCTTGCATCACTTGGACTAATGGGCTCCTTTCAACTGCTTATGCCAGACCTATCACTGAAAAGGATATGCCTAGCTTGCATAAGGATTTCAGTGTAGATTTTCTGTCGGAAAGTTTCAATGAGCAGTGGGCTAGTATTGGTGGCAAGGGTGGTGCTTGGAGTTTAGCTCGAATCCTCTTTCGAATTAACGCCTTTAAACTCATTGCTATTCTCAGTTCTGAAATCGTTGAAAATCTTCTGGGCTTAGCCTCGCCTATTTTACTTTCAGCTCTCATTAAGTTTGTAAATGATTATCGGAATGATGAAGAGAAGCCTGCTTTATTTGGTTTCTACATTGCAATCATGTTATTCATTGTACAAATTGCTAGAACATTTGCTATGAATATTCTGAACATCAACGAAATCGGTCTTCTCATGGGTATCAAAGGTCTGGCTTACGGTGTTCTCTTGAGAAAATCATTGAAATTTTCTCCTAAATCTCGAGAAGACTTTCCTTCATCCCACATTATGAATATCCTGTCTGTCGATGTCGCTTTTCTGATGGAGGCTTTGATTCAAGTTCAAAACTTCTTGACTGCACCCTTCCAGATTGTACTTTGTTTCATCACATTGTACAAGTTTTTGGGCAATGCTGTTTGGGTTGGAGCCGGTCTTTTGCTAATTCTCTCTCCTGTCACTGCTTGGGTTAGTGAGAAATTCAATAGTATGTACCGAGATCAGATGGCAGCTAAGGATAAGCGAGTGAAGCTTACCAGCAGCATTTTGTCCAACGCTAAAAGCCTAAAACTTTATGCTTGGGAAAAACCCTTTTTTGATAAGCTTGATAATGCTCGAAATGAAGTTGAGCTGGGAATCTGGAAAACAGTTATTATCATTTGGTCTGGTTTCCAGTCTTTGTATCTCATCATTCCTTATGCTGTTGCTACTTCTTCTTTCTACGTTTTTTTGAAAACTCAAGACAAGCCTTTGACTGCTGATATTGTTTTTCCATGTTTGAGTCTGTTCAGCTATTTGTCCAGACCGCTGTCTGTTTTGCCAGATGCAGTCATGTCAACAATCCAATCCAAAGTTTCTTTTACACGTGTTTCCAAAGTTCTTTCTGCTCCCGAAAAAAGTGACGAAGGCTTTGAAATATTACCTCCTGCACGGTCCTACTCAGATGAAACTGTTTCTGTCAGATCCAATCTGGTCAAGTGGAGTGAGGATGAAGATGCCGTTGTGGCTTTGAAGGATTTGAAATTTTCTGCTAAGAAAGGTGATTTGGTTAGCATTGTGGGTAAAGTAGGCACTGGTAAAACTGCCTTTTTGCTCACACTATGTGGACTCACTTCTTTATCGGAGGACAGCAGGATCACACTTCGAGGTAATATTGCATATGTCCCCCAAGAGCCTTGGTTACTGAATCAATCTGTCAAAGAGAATATCATTTTTGGTAATCGTTTTGATCCTGAGTTCTACCAAAGAACACTTGATGCTTGTTGTTTGATGACTGATATTGAAAATTTCCCGGATGGAGACGAGACAGAGATCGGTGAAAAGGGTGTCACTCTTTCTGGTGGTCAGAAAGCACGTGTTTCGCTTGCTAGAGCTGTTTATGCTCGAGCTGATATCTATATTCTCGATGACGTTCTTTCTGCTGTCGATGAACATGTTGGAAAGCATTTGGTGGATAACGTTTTAGGACATGAGGGTGTTTTACAGTCGAAGACTAGAATTCTTGCCACAAATAGTATCAAAGTGCTCTCTGAATCTTCTTCCATCTACATGATCGAGGACCAGACTTTTGTGGAGCATGGCTCACTTAAGAGTGTCATGCAAAAGAAAGAGAAAATATACAAGCTGATCAAAGAGTTTGGCAATAATGATGAGAATGCTTTGGATGATGTGGATCTTCTTGCAGAAGAAATCGATCATGAGAAACTTACTGGTATGAACGAGCGACGGGCCAGTGTAGGAACTTTGCGTCGTGCAAGTGTGGCTAGCTTCAATCAAGAAGAGCTAGAAAATAGCAATGCAAAGATTTTCAAGAAGACTGCTAAAATAAAGGAAGGAGTTGAAGTTGGCAGTGTTAAAAAAGATGTCTTCATTCGATATTTCAGATCGACCAGCATTACTATTGTTACTGTTTCCCTCATCGCTGTTATTTTGTCTTGTGCCGTACAAATGGCTGCCAATATTTGGCTCAAATACATGTCACAGCAGGATCTTACTGGTACTTCTAATGATATCATGTACTTTATGGGTGTTTACTTTGGAATTGGTTTGTTGGTTGCAGCTTTCTATATGCTTTCCTTCCTTGCTATGATTGTTCGAACTGGTTTGGCTGCCTCACGTAAATTGCATAACCAGATGATGTGGTCTGTTTTGAGATCGCCGATGACATTTTTTGAAACCACTCCTATGGGTCAGGTTTTGAACCGTTTCACTAACGATGTGGGTGAGTTAGATATGATGCTTCCTGACACTATTTTTCAATTCTTCATGTCTATTGGCAAGCTTTTTTGTTCAATCTTGATTGTCGTTGCAGCTACCCCTGTGGTTCTGATATTTGCTTTTCCTTTGAGTTTTCTTTACCTTTCATATCAGAAATTCTATATACCCTGCACGCGTCAACTGAAGAGAATTTCTTCTTCTTCTCGATCCCCGCTTCTTTCGCATATGGAGGAGAGTCTAAAAGGAGCCAATGTTATTGTTACTTTTGATAAAAGCAACAATTTCATTCGGGCAAATGATCTACACGCAGACTTGAACTTATCTACTGTTTTTCTTTCTCAAACTGTTGACCGATGGTTGGCAATGCGATTAAATTTCCTTGGAGATTTGATTGCTTTGAGTGCTGCTTTCTCAGGTGTTTTTTTGACTACTCAGAATCGAATGACGAGCAGTTTGATGGGTCTAGTAATGGCTAATGCTCTCGAGATATCTGGTTTCTTATCTTTAATCGTCCAGTGGATGGTTAGACTTGAGTTACGAGGTGTAACTTTGGAAAGAATCATGGAGTATATTGACCTTCCTAGCGAGGCTCCTGATGTGATTGAGAATAATCGTCCCTCAGCTGCCTGGCCAGTAGAAGGTAATATAAAATTTGAGAACTACAGCGCGAAATACCGAGAGAATCTTGATCCTGTTCTTAAAGGCATCAACCTGGATATCAAACGTACGGAAAAAATTGGTATTGTTGGCCGAACAGGTGCAGGTAAGAGCACTCTTACCTTGGCTTTGTTCCGAATCATTGAAGCTGCTGGTGGCCAAATTGATATAGATGGAACTGTTACCAAGGATATTGGTTTGTTTGATTTGCGATCACGCTTGTCAATTATTCCTCAGGATGCTCAGATCTTTGAAGGAAGCGTACGAGATAACATCGATCCTCACAAAGAGTACAGCGAATCCCAATTATGGGATGTTCTGGAAATATGTCACCTCAAGAAACATGTTGAAGGAATGGGAGATGGCTTGGATTCTGCTTTGGTAGAGGGTGGAGGAAATTTGAGTCGTGGACAGGCCCAGTTGATTTGTTTGGCTCGAGCACTTCTTCACCAGTCCAACATTCTTGTGCTGGATGAAGCTACTGCCTCCGTTGATGTCGAGACTGATGCCATCATTCAGCAGACGATCAGGTCAGAATTCAAACATAAGACGATCATTACAATTGCACATCGGCTCAATACCATTATGGACAGTGACCGAATTGCTGTTCTTGAGCTGGGTGAAGTAGCAGAGTTTGACACTCCTGCTAAGCTTCTTGAAAACGAAGAATCTCTCTTTTACAGTCTGTGTGAGAAGGGAGGTGTGCTGAATTCTCAACCTGGGAGTTCTGCTGCTTCCAGCAAATCGGCCCTTCCGTGAGAGTAACATTCAAAGTTTAGCTGCCCTGGCTTCACACAAAGTCCTTTGAAACAATCTAGATGCTTAATCGAAGCATTTTCATAACATCCTTTGTATTACATATAATTTTTACCTATTCCACTATTTTTTGGTCTCCATTATTATGGTTTCAACCCATCAATATTTCAGTATTGTTCTGCGCTGACACTAAGTGAAGGAAACGGTCTCGGGCTGTTGCAGGAAGAGTTGTCCAGTTAGGCTATGCTGGAGTGGATCATGTCATTACTACACCAGGAAAAGAGTTTGAGACCTTGACAACACAGTTGCCAGCCAACATATCTGCATCACCTGAGCTTCTATTACATCGAGCCAGCCATTTCTTTAAATAACCAAAAAGGCAGCTCAAAGCAAGCCAAGATTGTCATGTTGGTGGGTCCAGATACCTTTGTCCGAGAAATAGTTGGACAGCAGTCCCACTTTGCCGCACTAATAGAACAGCTGCAGAAAGTCGGATCGGAAAAGCTTCACTAAACACTTCAAGACACTTAGACGTTACATAACGAATGTAATTCCGCAAAAAGAAAGTTAAAATCTTCGATCTTTTGAACTATAGAGCAAATGATGATCTGTGAACTTCTGTAGAAGCCAGTGGTTACATTGGGGCATTTTTCAATACTGTCATCAACTACGATTGAAGCGGTAGTTTGCCGGTTGCAAAACGCAAAGAGCCGCCCAAAAGCGAAAATGACCCCGCAAGTCATAGTTTCAAGTGGCTTTATAGAGAAAGTCTATACAACTTTCTGTGCTGACAGGGTTGTCACTGGCAAGCACAAGAGACAGAGAGGTCCAAACCTAGGATCCTCAAAAGGGAAAAACGATCGAGATTTTCCTACGGAGAACCATGGCGAGCATAGCATCTGGGTCTTATGTGCTGCTGGGTGGTGCAATGATCTGTAATTATTACATTTGATTCGGCAGATGTTGAAATTTTTGCTGGTTTTTTCCCATTATCTTCATTCAACCAATAGTCGTCAGCCAGGTTGTTTTAATTCAAGCGTTAGCCTCGCTTCGACTAATAAGGCAGCGTAGTTTTTAAGTTGATCGGTGCCTGCTGGAAATGGGCCTTGGGAGCTTCGGAATAAGCTAAAGAGCATGGGCGAGGGCTCGGGAAATATCAACCATTACTATAAATGCAATGCTGGAGAATGAGTGCCAGCAATAAACTACTATTAGCAGATCGGGACTAAGATCGCAGTGAAATCTGGTGACTAGTCGTTGTCGCAACTTTAGATATTTCTGCTTTTGGTTAGATTATCAATATATGAATAATAGAATTGTGAGGTTAAGTTCTTGAAATTGAGTAAAAAGATAAGTAGGACCCACGCCGAACTTCCAAAAAGCAAAATCTGGTGGGGAGCAAAAAGCATTGTGCTACGCCGCATCTCTCAAGAGAAAAAGAAATATTGATTAATCTCCCATCCTTATGCTGAATAACATTCTTCTATGATGGAACTCTGTAACGGTACCAGTATGGCCAACGATATCTGAAAATCTTATAGCCTTAGATACCAACTCGCATTCAAAGAAAGTTCTCCATATTTTCGGCTATTCAAACAGCTCGTCAACTGTTGCGTTACAAGGATTTTTACCCATCTGTTCATCAAAGTGGATCCCTGTGCTGGAGGGGCAGTTTCAGAGCAACTTTATGACCACTTTGAAAAAGTCCCCAAGCCTGTGCTACATATCCAGCATGCTAGTGGACGGACGAAGGCAGCTCCATCTAGCGTTTATTGCACTTATCCGAGCAGGGCGGCACCATTGGATGATGCGGTTGTCAGCTTTCCAGCGAAAAATATGTTGTGAGTGTACTTGTGAAAATGGTTGACAACAGCTATTCTGCAGCTAGTGAATAGTGCGTGTACAGATGTAGTATATACAACAGGGGTGTGGGGAAGAGTCGGGACATATACATCAGTTCAACACATAGACTTGTATGGGAGAAATTTACTCATGTGCCATGGGAAGGAACAATTCGACATAAACGAGTTACAAAGAATGATTTTGAAAATTGCTCCATCTCAATTCTGTCAAACCTAGATGTTCGAGGCCACAGAATAGGCTCAATTGCTGGGCTTGAATACAAGTCCAGTTAGCACGAGAATGCATCGCGGCAAGCTTACTTTTTGCGGCTCCTGGCACCTGAAAATCAATCACCTTTGCTTATAGTGTTAGTAACTGCGTGCGCCATTTTACCAGTAACTAAGGCAAAAGCAAACAGCTCTCAGAATGTCAGCGGCCAGAGATCTCACAAAACGATTTACAGTAAAACGTCGTATCGTTCAGATTAATTGAAGTTATGAATCCTAGAGAGCTTTGCCGGAGTTAGTTGTGCTAAAGCTGTAGCCCTGTGCCGAAGCCCTTCCCAGCCACATATATGGCATTGGCAGTCCTAACAGACCCTGGGCTCTGTTTGGTCTTGTCCTAAATTGAGCAAGATGGCTGGCTCCTGTCGCAGTCCGTTGCTGCTCCTGCACTCCGATTAAGAATATTTTTTTGTTCACCTGGACCCTTTTCAATCTTAAAAGTTCCAAAGTGTGAAAATTATGTACGCGAGATATTCCCTTCACATATGACATAATTGTTCGTCTTTTCTCTCGAATTATGCTTCTTTAAATTAATATATGGCCGGACTTTGGCTGTTAGACAGACCATTACAGGAAGCTTCAAATCTGAAGGATTTGACAAATATTGCGAGTATTTGCATACTCCACTGTCGTGCACCTGTTATTTCTAGAGCCTCTCCTTGCCCAAGCAATCCGAATGACCCATTCTGAACAACCAGAGCGATTTCAGGCAAATGATCAGAGGATGACGGCATTCAGCTTATGTTAATTTAGCGAATAAAGAATTCCTACTGTCGAATAGACGTAAAGCTCTGTTAAAGGTCGTTTCTTTTGATCCAGTTGCCATTAGCCAAGCTTTTCTTTTTCGGTGATTTTTTTTTTTTTTATTACCTTGTTTGTGACGATCCGGTGTGCAAGAGGGCGTCTTTCCCTTTCTTTCGTTCCCTACCCCAAGTGAAGCGTCGCCTGCACAACCGACCCACACTGAGCGAGTAGGGCCAGACGATTGTCAGCCTACCAGCATTAGCGGTCCTTGACTACTGCTTTCCTTAGAAGGCTACATAAATAGCTTATTATTTGCGCAATGTGATATTCCCGTCTACATTTTCATTAAACACTGTAATCACTCTCGAAAACTCAGCGGCCTTCATCCGACTGCTACCAATAGTCGTTCGACACCTCTCTTGCTCCCGAAACCTACAAAGCTTGCTTGCTTGAGCTTGAGCCGGTGCTGAGGTTAACTATTAAATATATAGCAAAAGAGCACCACCGCACCTAAGGCCTGAATAAAAGTGAAGGCCTCTAAGAGCAGCATTCAGCAAAAATCTAAACAGCCAAACAAACATTAGCGACATCTTGAAAGAACCAGGTTTCTTTAGATTCTGCCCCTGCTTGTTTCACCCTGCATACCCGTCACTTGCTTTGATCGGATTATAAGGCATAGGTGATTTTTTCCTGAGATATAATATTATAAAACTTGTGCTTGGTCGCTTCTACTCTTGCGGTAGAAACTCTTGCAGACTCACCCGCATTCTGCTAAAAAACTAACCACTGTTTCCTTGGTTCCCAGGGGCCGACGCCGCCCAACTGAGGAAAGTTTCCAGAACCATAATATTATTTTGTCTTTCCCTGTCGAGTCAAACTCTTCAATAAGCAGAGTATAGGCTGAAAAAATTTTTGTCGACTTCTTCCTTTCACACCAGGATTTTCTTCCTTGAATTTTTCTTGCTTACCGACATCTCGGCGCTGATCGAATCTTTGCCGTCTTGCTCTCACTCCCAGTTCGGCTTGTATTACTCCTGATTGCCCCTTTAGGAGTGTCCCTTAGCCTAGGCCTGGCCCCCAGCTACTTACCGTGGAGTGGTACATAACGATCCGCAAGGGGCGGGGGAAATTATTATTGTAAAGCACGTTGCACGATAAAGGGTCTTAGGCTCTGTGGTTTCAAGGTCGTACCTGGCGATTTTACCTTTAGGCCAGCTCAACTGATTTTTTTGTCACTGTAAGTATCGCTCCCATTTTTCATGGAATCATCCAACGAACCTACCCGCTAGATCATTCAAGCCGGCCGTGCCTAATCTGGGACTTATTGCAGACTCCCGCGGGGACGGTCTGAACATTGAGCAATGCACAACTGCCCTTCAAACAGTCATCATTTATTTGCATTTTTTTTCTGCTGCATCATGTTTATCTTTGTATTTTCAACTACTTTTGGAAATTTTTCTCTCTAATTGTTGGTGCTTTCGAATAGTTTACGTTCAAGCTGCGTGCTATGCGTTGCTGTGCAGTTTTGCAGCCAACCTGGCAGCACAATAACTGGTTTGGATCGAGTCGGCGGAAGAGCATGTCC
Source organism: Zygoascus hellenicus (assembly GCA_030564625.1). Taxonomy (NCBI): domain Eukaryota; kingdom Fungi; phylum Ascomycota; class Dipodascomycetes; order Dipodascales; family Trichomonascaceae; genus Zygoascus; species Zygoascus hellenicus. The sequence continues at coordinate 157,875 of JAJLWE010000015.1, forward strand.
AATTAATAGTTTTGCAGTCCCTAATTCTTGGGATATCTTGCTATTGTAATTTTTCGCTGTACTATTGTTTCATTCGCTTTGTCTTTTGGTCTAGCTTTGATTTCTTATTCAACCTGCTTCTCCTGAGAACGTCTTTGGTGCAAAGAGCAGCAAGCCACTGCAACGCCCTTTTCACCTCCGCTAAGAACACTCTCTTTTTTATTGATTATACCTAATTGTATTTCTGGCAATCTACGTCGTGATCCTTCGCAGTCCAGGTTTTTGGTGTGCAGCGAATGGCATCTGCTAGTCAACACCCTCGAGCTGCAGTACAAATTGCACAACCCTGAACTGTCAAAGCAGACAGATGACATTCCAGAAATATGATTTGATCAATTAATCTTTCCAGATTTTGCATGGCAGGTCGTATGCATCATCTGAGTTTCTTGGCTGATTGATGGTGATGCTAGGCAATTTCATTGCAATAGTAGTGGTTTTTGGTTCATTCCTTTCATATTCTGTTTTTACCAAGGCTAACCTTTTATAGATAGATCGCTGAAACATTTATTTTCCAGCGCTCAGGATAACACGGCTACTGCAGCTGCTATTTTTCGGCACCGCTACTGGACTACTAACCGATCAAATCGCCGCATCCAGTATTGTGCTTGACAGCTGCCCAAGGTCACAAATCACCAGTGAAAAGCGCTGCCGATAAAGTTCATTCAACATTTCGGCGGATCTTGTTCTTTTTTTATTTGCTCATAAATTCTAGACATCCTCTAGAAATTTACTACAGGCTTGATCATATCGGTTCCCTTTAGCCTTTGGTGGCCTGTTATATTTCCATACTTTGCCCCACCGCCAACTCAAGCCCACTCAGGCCCGGTAACTGTGGCAGCGACGTACACACAGGTCAACGAACACTTTTTGCCTAGGTCGATTCAAGACACCCTACCTGGCAACTTTATTGTTCCTTGCCCTTTTCTAAACTTTTACTTTCCCCACCGTTTGGCCCGGTTAGGTTGCTGTTAGGCATTATAAGAGGGCTTTGGGCGCATTATCTCTTTGCTGCTTATTCGAGATCTCTCCTGCCCCACTACAGACCTCTGAAAGTACTATTGCGTCGAGAAACCATCTCAACAATCTATTTAAGACTGCAAGCAGCTGTTATTGTTCTCTAATACTCTAGAACGCGAGTTCAGCAGGTGACATCCAGTGAGCCAGAGCAAGACTTTGCCCATCATTTAATCAGGGTGGAGGCAATAATACTACTGCTACTCGGCTTCATCGCTTGATATCGGTGCTCGTAAACCGTTTTGAGTTGAAGAGTGCACTGCTTTTTCACGATCAACTTGTTGAGCCGTTGATTTGAGTTTGTCACAAAGTAGCTTTTGCTGACATTGTGTCCCTCCAGCAGAAATTCTTTTTTTTGTATCGTTTGTTTTTTTTCAAAACAGACGCACCTTTAAACCAAAACCAAAAAACAACCAGAACCAGAGGCCGAGTCCCAGAGATACCTAGTTTGTACAAGGGACCCACTGTAACAAACTTGTTCAGATCCAATCCGAGCCAACGCGAATAAAAGCAGATAAAACTGGTGTGACTTGCTTCAGTGGTTTTGTTAACATTCAACACAGTTCGTCCCCCCTCTTTGATCTTCTCATGAACTACTGTCGTTCGCACTTTTTGGTTATTTTACGTCAATTGAAAAAAGACTGCACACCAGAAAATCTGTTCCCAGTCTAACTGCTTCTTCTAAACAGCTTGCAACTCTTTTTCTAGTTCCCCTTTGTTTGAACATCAGCAAACCAGATTGGCGTTGATTGTTCCGTTTGTTTACTCCCTTGGGCTAAAGATCTAATATTAGCCCCGTTTGTCGCATTTGAACCTGGTGTTTACTTTAAGATCCGATTCGACCGACCACAACTGAGCCGCACCAGATCTCGCTACCAGTTGATCTGCTCAAGAAAACAAATCCGGAAAAGTAACAGACGTGCATTTTTGGCGTATTCCAAGCTGCCTGATTATTATCTGGTATCTTTCTATCGATAACTGTTTTGTTTATTATTGCTATCTTGTTGTTTGGCTTGATTATCCCAGACCTTTATTAACCTGGTTAGCTGCCCTTCCCCTATTTCTGATCTGCTGGTGGTCGATCAAGTGGTATTTGATTCTGTTACATCTGTGGTATAAAAAACTACCTCTCCCTCCCCCTTTCCCCGGTCACTCCCCTTCTATTTTTTTCGCATCACGTTACTTGCTGATTTTTTTTACAAAGGCACTGAATTTGCAATCGCTAGTTCATGAGCTGTGAACAGTTTCTGGTTTTCAGCCTGTTGCAAATAAGTGGTTTCTAGTAAGTGAGCGTGGCATTGTTTTTGTTTTTTGTTCTTGGATCTGCCAATTGCCTGTTGCATCATTCTGCATCTAGCCGCAATTTCCTTTGGATTTGCTTTTGGTCAACTTTTTGCAAAATCAACTTCAGCTAGGAACAAAACATTCAAACTTCAACCAATCTCTTCTTTACCAGCTGGGTTGTTCTCTGTTAAATTTGCGCCCTAAAGGGCGCCTCTAGTTTTTTGATCATCTCTCCATTCGGCTTATCAACTAATATCTTGCGATCTCAACAATCTCGATATTCTGTATAACCATTCAAACCCCTCTCAGTTATGTCCAATCAACAGCCCGATGAAGACTCTCTGCTCGCATTTGCAAGCTTTCGTTACGACGCAGGTAATACTGCTTCTTCAATACCTCCGACTTCTTCTACTCCCGTCTCGGCCGCTGGTCAAGCCATGGGCCAACCACAGGCTCAATCTGGTGGCTTCTACAACCAGGATATGATGTCCAATGCTGGCTATTATGATCAGCTTTATAAGCAGCAACAACAGCAGCATCCGCAGCAGCCACCTTACTTTCCGAACCTCTCTGTTACTGGATATCCTTATACCCCAGTTGATATGAGTTCTCAGACTGCTTCTGCCACACAAAGTACAGCAATTTTCAATAGCATACCTGATCAACACCAACAACAGCATCATCAGGGATTTAATCCAGGATTCCGCTATCCTCCGCAGCAAAATCCGGTTCATTCACCTCCACCAATTGCCCAGCATGACCAGCGATATTCTCAAATGCCGGCCTACGGAAATCGTCAACATCAAACACCTTTTCCCTCTGGTACTCCCTCTCATAGTGCCGGCCAGTTGCATCATCAATACCAGTTTCCGCCGCCTGCACCTGATCATCGTCGTGTGTTTCCATCAAACCAAAGTCTTGGCCCTCCTTCTCCTCCTAGTGGACAGGCTGTAGCTGATCCTGCGTCAATGCCTACAAGCTCTGCGGGATATCCCTCCGACATCAATTCGCAAAGTTTGATGAATTCAGGTAATCAGCATCAGCATCAGCATCAGCCATTCTCATATGTGCCTACTACTGCTGCGATTACTCCCGTTCATGGTGGAAATACTCGATCGAGAGGGCCAAGAAGGCGGCGCACTGGGTCTAAACGATCTTTGGAAGACATGATTCTTGATTCCATAATTCCTACAAATGTGAATACCTCGGCAGCCGTTTCTGGGTCGAGGAAAGGGCCCTTTGTTGGCCTTCTCACTGGCACGACGGAAGAAGGGCTGTCATTTTCGGCATCAGCATCAGTCATACCGCAGGGAGCGACCGGTGGGCCGATACTTCCTTTAACTCTGACTGAGCCTCCGCTTTCCGCGGCTGCACCAATCAATCCTAATGCTTTGGTATCTGACACCCAGGCTCGGCCAAAGAAAAAATCCAAATACACACCAGAACAAGATGCTATCATTTTGCAAATGAAAAAAGATGGTAAGGCCTGGTCCGAAATATCTCAAGCTGCGCAATGCGGTAACTCGCTAGCAGCACGAAATAGATATCAAGTACTTATTGGACAGCAAGGAGGTGGTGCAGTAGCATGGGATACACAGGACACTATGACCCTTAAGCATTTATTAGAAGATGGTGAACGTGCCAAATGGGAGTTTGTTGCTTCTGAGCTTAGCAGAATGCGATCTGTACATGTTTCTGAAGCTTCTTGTCGTAAAAAGATAAAGGAGCTTTTTGACAGAGACCCCACGTCTTTTGGTGTGTCTGTAGGTCTGTCAGCTGAGTCCTCTGGTCATTTTGAACCTTACATGGGAGGTGCAGGTCTTCCTGGTTTTGGACTGCCGCAGGGGCACTCAGCTGGAGGTCCAAATAGTATGACTTCGGGCCCAGAAGCTTGGAAGCCTAATGTGGCGTATGGACCTCAGGAGCCTAGCAGCCAAATTCATCATTCGGCAAATGTTGATCTTCCAGAGTTTTCGAGACAAGAATTCGATTTCGGATAAAAATGAAATCTACCTAACGTACAAACGAAAGTTTGCATGACATTCATGCAGCAGTAATGGCATATTTTTGTGGCGAGACATCAACCTTGCCGGCTAATGTATTCTAATATTTAATAGTGTCTGAGGAGCTAACGAACTTTCCTAGACATCTTTGTTACGACTTGATGGGGCAGCAATGCTTTTAGAATCAACAAAATACCATATGTAATATACTTTCGCTAATAATAAAATGCCTATGGTTATAAGGTCTAATGTTTATGTGGAATCAACACAAAATGATGGGACAGTAGCAGTAAAGTTTATGTCTCGCAACCGGCTATTTGGGGAATAGGAAGATTGTACGACAATACCGTATATTTCCGAATACTATAATCTAGAATAAAAATGACTAATTTCAATTACAGGGGTTTGTTTCATTATGCTACATTTTAACTTACAACCGCACTATCAAGCAGTAATCTCGGTCAAGTCATACTGCATCAATTCCTTGGCTTTGTTCCTCAGCTGAGCAATAGACTTAACGAAAATTTCCTCTGGAGACATAGCTCCAGTAGATTCCACGTTAAAGATAAAATGATCTCGTCTTCTACCTAACCTGACTCGTCCCTTGAATTCATCATGTCTCAGTACTTCTCTTGAAACAGTATCCGCTCTGGCATCAGCAACCACTGCCTCTCCATCATCATTGATCTCAATGACGCCTTTGGGGAAACACTCTTGGAATTTCTTGGCCTCTTCTCCCTTGATTGGCTCGCCAACTATTTCAATTGTGGGAAGTAGTCGGTAAGATGCAGTAGCAACTGGACTGAACTTTGCATGATCTGATCCGATACCAAGTATTGCAAAAGCATCCAGTTGGATTTCTTGACCAGGACGGAGTTTTGCAATCAAGATATCACCATTGACCACAGTAGGTGGGGGGGTCATCCATTCTTCCTGGCCCCCGAAAGGCACAAATTTCAAATCACGAGAATAAACATTTGAATTGATGTACAGCTCCTTGGGATCAGTAGACCCTCTAGGTGCGTCTGGGTTTCTCTCACACTTGATATTCAAAGAAAACTGTATGGTGTTGGTGGAATTATGAGCAGTACCAGGCTCCCCATCCGGACCAGGTTCTCCAATAGCGGTAGGATCAAACCAAGTAAGCCAATCGGGATCAACCTTTAAAGGAACCAGACCCAGTCTTTGAGCAAGAACTTCGTCTTGTATTATAGAAGTGTTGTTGTAAACATTGATGGTCTCGAGTGCGACAGTAGGAATTTCAGCAATCATGATTCGACGAAATGCATTAGCAACCGAGGTATCGATTCCGACCAAATCAAAATTAGCAGTCTCTTCCGTCAAATGAGAGATGTTGATATCAAAATTTTTTTTGAGTTTTTCAAGATCCCATGAGTTATCGACTCCAGGAAAATGGCCCGGAAAATCTGTCGAAGTAGTCTACCATGTTAGTTTCCACCAGCGATCAGAATGCGTGAAAGAAGAAAATCATGTATACTCACATTAGCTACTCTGTCATGATGAATTTGAACGATCTTATGAGAGTCGTTGGACATTTTGCCGGTCTTGGAATCTCCAAAGTGTGTTGAAAAAAAATTCCTTCATCGGCTTTCTCAGCCTGCTAGGTCTCCAAAAAATTCCCACACGGCTGTGCCGACTGCCGATTACACTAGCATATTGCTAAGTAAGCCATCTCTACCAAACTTGACAACTAATAAGAAATCATAGAATGGCAAAGTTAGCGAGCATCAAATCTCAGCAGGCTCTGGATAGTGTTTTGGAGTCCAATGAATTGGTGATGATCAAGTTCACTGCTTCCTGGTGCCGTAAGTTCAAATCCAGTGGCGCAAAGCCCATTCCAACATTAGCAAATCACTAACAGGCTGTTTGACAGAACCTTGCAAAGCAATTGCCCCAGTAGTGGAAACACAGGATGACAAGTTTCCAAATATCAAATTTGTCGAGATTGATGTCGATGAGTCTCGTCCTATTGCCCAGAAGTACCAGATTACTGGCATGCCATCGTTTGTATTCATCCACAACAAAAAAGAGGTTTCCCGAACAGTAGGAGCCAATGTACCTGCTATCTTGAAAGGGCTTCAGGAGCTCAGTGCCTTGAATCCATCAGCTGTCACCTCAAACGCATCAAGCAGTGGTAGCGGTAGTGGTAGTAGCGGATCTACCGCTTTACCTAAGGAGGTAAAGGACAAGATCCCAAAAGGATTCGAAGTCTTGAATGATACTGTTCACTTTGGGGAAGCCGAGCTGCTCAATGCCAGTCATGGCAGTCAGGATGCAATCCGAGGATTGCTGGATTTATCCAAGAAGAATGCTGCCATCAAATCAGATGCAGATTCCCAGCTCATGCTATATCTACCGCTGCAAAACAAAACTAAGCTGCATACTATATTTGTTCAAAGTAGAAAAGCTGCTCTTGCTGATGATGAGAATGCCGATGAGCTACAAGAAGTTGCTCAAGTCAAAGTATGGGCAAACACTATCGGTCTCATCTCATTTGAAGATGCCACTGATGGAGTCAAAGCATTGCACAATGAAGATGTCAGCGATAAGGATCTAGGAGACGGATGGAGGGAGCTCAAATTACGATATGTACATTTCCAAAATGTTGCCTCTGTATTAATCTTCTTTGATGGTGAAGACGAAGATAATTATACTGTTTTGGAAAAGATAGTACTGGTGGGATCTAAAGGCGAAAACCGTGATCAGGGAAAACTAGAAAAAGCCGAAGATGAGTAAAGCAGTTCTTAATTATATAAATCTGTATCTATCAAAGAAAAATTCGTCCTCCTTTTTTTATTCTTTTTTTTTCCGTCACTACTATTCTGATAAGACTCTCATCTTTGAAGAATTTACCTGTCAAGAATTCGGATTAACAAGCAAGAGATTTCCAGGGGTCAGACCGATCCGGGTAACTGCCTAAAGAAGCATTCTGAAATTTTCTTGTTCTTTTCCACACAGAAGTAAAAAATTTTTGCCCACCAACCAACAGGTTTGTTATTTTATATATTTCATTGAGAACACCTTTCTAGTTCTTTTGAAATACACACGCCCGTATAAAAAAGAGGATTTTTGATAATCTTGGAAGACCGAAAAAAAACAAAAACTTTGCAATATGTCTGGACTTGAGAAAGTTGACGCTGACCAGATTGTCACCAACTACCATGAGGTTATTGACACCTTTGATGCTTTGAACTTGAAGGAGGACTTGCTCCGAGGTATGTAAACGATGATATTTTCAGTGGCAACGACTGTGGACGGAGCCGTCGATTTTTCTAATTGAGCTTTTCCGCTGTTGGGTGGCTTTTTCAGGGACAAAGCCCCATTGCGTTGTAATTGAAAGCTAGCTCATGATGAAAATGATGGTCGGGAGCAGTTGCCACTTTATTCATTTTTTCTTTCAAAAAATCTTTTTTGCTAACTTCTAGGTATTTTTGCTCACGGTTTCGAAATCCCTTCTACCATTCAGCAGCGAGCTATCTTGCCTGTCATCAAGGGCCACGATGTTTTGGCTCAGTCCCAGTCTGGTACTGGTAAGACTGCTACCTTCTCTATCTCCGTTTTGCAGAACATCGATACCACTGTTCGAGAGACCCAGGCTTTGATCTTGGCTCCTACTCGAGAGTTGGCTCTCCAGATCCAGAAGGTTGTTCTCGGTCTCGGTGACTTGTTGAACGTTCAGTGCCACGCCTGTATTGGTGGTACTAACGTCCAGGAGGACATTGCTGTCTTGCGAGAGGGTGTCCACGTTGTTGTTGGTACTCCCGGTCGAGTCCAGGATATGATTCAGCGACGATTCTTGCGAACCGACAAGATGAAGATGTTCGTTTTGGACGAAGCCGACGAAATGTTGTCTCGAGGATTCAAGGCTCAGATTTATGACATTTTCCAGCTTTTGCCTGAAAAGACCCAGGTCGTCTTGCTCTCTGCTACCATGCCTAACAGTGTTTTGGAGGTCACCACCAAGTTCATGCAGGACCCCATTCGAATTTTGGTCAAGAAGGATGAATTGACCCTCGAAGGTATCAAACAGTTTTACATTGATGTCGGTGAGGAGCTGTTCAAGATTGAAGTCTTGATTGATTTGTATGAAACTATTGCCGTTACTCAGGCTGTTATTTTCTGCAACACCCGAAGAAAGGTCGAGTTTGTTCAGAACCGTCTCCAGCAGGAAGAATTCACCGTCTCTGCTATGCACGGTGATATGGACCAGTCTCAGCGAGACACTATCATGCAGGAATTCCGAACTGGATCTTCCCGAATCTTGATCTGTACCGATTTGCTTGCCAGAGGTATTGACGTTCAGCAGGTTTCTTTGGTCATCAACTACGACTTGCCCACCAACTTGGAGAACTATATTCACCGAATTGGTCGAGGTGGTCGATTCGGTCGAAAGGGTGTTGCTATCAACTTTGTCACCAAGGATGATATCAGTGTCATGCGGGAGATTGAAGTTTTCTACAACACTGAGATTGCTGAGATGCCTGCTAACATTGCCGATTTGATTTAAGCGGCTGTATGCATAATGAAAACGAGTGTGAGATGACACTGAAACGGAGCTAAAAAGATATTCAGGATTGGGATTGTTCTTTTGTAGAAGAAGATGACATAGAATGTTAATGAAAATATACAATGTTAGTGAATGGCTGGTGGTGTACCGAAGATGTGCATTATTTTTGCAGGTAGGGGGGTATTTATATTTCAGAGTAATTACGGTCTTACTTAAAGTGCACCTGATATTTTTCAAGTCCTCTAGCCTAATATGCTTGCAATATGTAAGATTCTCGGTAACCATCAGGGTGAATAGTCTATTTAGACTGTTGACCCTCCATAAGGGTGAATAGTCTACAGTACTATAAAACAATGCTTATGAACAATAGTGTTCATCATCATCAGCGTCACCACTACGACCCTCATTGTCGATCCTATTTGTGGCCCGCATTAAGTTTTGGGTCCAAATTCCTGTTTATCTAATCACCCTATGAAGAACTACTTTGTACTCCGTCGAGGTGCGTCTCCTCTATGACTTATTTTGGCCAATGAGCTTTCTATGATCCTTTTTCCGTCATCTATTCTAATTACCCCATGTGATGCTCTCCAAAATCGTAAATTCCGAGCCTCTAGTGCCGCCAGGGTGATCTGCGCATTCGAGAAGGGAAACATACGTAATTACCTCACCAAGAACCGTTACAATAACATAGCTAGCACAGAAGCAGGGTCCAAGTCAAGCTGCAAAGCTGGCCCCAGTTGACCCGTCAACGTAATCCATAAGCGTTTTCATCTTCCAAAAGCCAAGTCTAATCTGAGTCCGACACTGGTTGAAGCAACTCGCCGTTTCTCACTTCAGTTCCAATGAATTCATACCTTGTCACATCCACATCTCCGCCCGGTCTTCTCCTCCCCCTGGATCTCCGTAGCCATTCGGCACATGCTGGGTGTGAGTTGCGTAAAAGTTGTACCGCCTCACTGCAGCCAGTTCTTGGCAGACTGGTGTTTGCGGTCGAGCCGGCAAAACTGGAGACGATGAAAAAATTTAACGAAAAACTCGGACTGCGAGAACCAGATAGCCTGGATCGAAGACATTGAGATATGCGGGGGTACATTAGCAGCAAGTTAGAAGTTACTAGTCTTCGCTACATCAAAGTCCTATTCCTAAACCAGCCCCATTGATTGCCGATTGAATCAGCCTTGTTTGATGGAATAACCTATTTTGCTGGGCGTGGAGGAGATGCTGTGTCACGTGAACAATCCCCCCTCCGCTACTAAAATCAAAGCCGACAAACACAAACTTTCTTACCTATCTCACAACTCCGGGCCAAGCATCGCTTCAACATTGTGGTCACAGGTTGTAAAATAGGTTTAGCATTTTAACTTTTTTACCAAAGCCTCATTTTCCTGTTTTGTAAAACCGACTGCTTGCTCTTCTTCAGTTCTTTATTGGAGCCTGTAGAAACGCTACTGCTTATCTTTAGCTACCGTCGCACGCTCTTTTTGATTTTTCTTGGTTTAGGCATTTTTAACTCATATGATAACAAAAATCGACTTTTTTAAATATTCTGATCAAGGTTAACAGAAGTTTTTTTTTTCTACCAATTTGTTGTATTCAAGAAGTACAAGTCTATTAATCATCTCACAATTTGCCTGACTGAATACCCTAATCTAGTACCATGGCGTGGGATCAGTTATGGATAGACAAACCACATGTTGCATACGCTTTGGTAGGAGGCTTCGTGTCGGTATTCAGTCTGATCTCACTTTTCATCAAGGAAAAATTATATATAGGTGAAGCCACTGTTGCTACAATATTTGGTCTTATCATAGGACCCCACTGTCTCAACTGGTTTTCTCCTGTTACTTGGGGTAACTCTGACTACATCACCATTGAGGTGTCCAGAATTGTGCTTGTAGTGCAGATTTTTGCCGTTGCCGTCGAATTGCCGAAAAAGTATATGCTCAAGCATTGGCTTTCGGTTACAATTCTACTGCTGCCCGTTATGACCTTTGGTTGGCTCATTTCATCTGTTTTCATTTGGAAACTCATTCCGACCTTATCTTGGGTGGAAGGACTAGCTCTAGCTGCTTGTGTTACCGCAACAGATCCTGTTTTAGCATCTGCTGTTGTTGGTAAAGGTAAATTTGCGGCGCGTGTTCCTGGTCATTTGCGAAATATTCTGTCTGCAGAATCAGGCTGTAATGATGGTATGGCTTTTCCTTTCGCCTATCTTGCATTGAGTTTGATTCAGTATAAGGGTCACCATGGTGAGATTGCATTTCATTTTATTGTTATCACCATTCTCTACGAATGTGTGTTTGGTTGTATTGTTGGTGCTGTTATTGGTTATGCAGGCCGGCACCTAATCAAGTTTGCTGAGAAGAAGAACTTGATTGATAGAGAATCCTTCTTGGTATTTTATTTTGTTTTAGCTCTTTTCTGTACTGGTGTTGGAACAATTATTGGTGTTGACGATCTACTAGTTTCGTTCGCCGCCGGAACTGCTTTTGCTTGGGACGGTTGGTTCGCTAAGAAAACAGACGAGTCTCACGTATCGAACGTTATTGATTTACTACTCAATATGGCTTACTTTGTTTACTTCGGTGCCATAGTTCCCTGGGAAAAGTTCAATGCCACCGACTTGGGAATTTCTGCCTGGAAACTGGTTATTCTCGCAATTATTATTTTGGTTGTGAGAAGAATTCCCATCATGCTTATGGTAAAACCTATAGTTCCAGATATCAGAACTTGGAGAGAAGCACTCTTTTGTGGCCATTTTGGCCCTATTGGAGTAGGTGCTATTTTTATTTCAATTCTGGCTCGAGCCGAGCTGGAGCATGGTGAACCTACACCCTTAGCAGAGCTTCCCGATCCCGGTTCTAAAAATTATTATGCAATTGCTACAATCTGGCCTGTCACCACGTTTTTAGTCATTGCTTCTATCGTTGTACATGGTTCGTCAATTGCCGTATTCACACTTGGTAAGAGATTGAACAACATGACAATAACAATGACTTACACTCAGAACAATGACAACAGCAATTGGCTTCAAAGATTACCACCTATTGGTGGTGGCAGATCTTTTTCATTCTCAAAAAGTGAAAAAGCAACCGGTCCAAAGGCCAAGCCTGCTGGTGGCATGAAGAGGAGAAAGAAGAGAAGACATGTCAACAATGATTATGTTCCTGAAAGTGAACATCTTGAACTTGGCAAGAAGCCGGAAGATAGCCCTGAAACTACTTCTTCCAATAGTGACGAGGGTCCTGGTATTAATGGAGAGGTTGCAGCCTACCAGGAAGGTGATCACATCATTGTCGAGTCACCTGATGGCGAAGTACTAGCCCAAGTCAATTCTAGACAATCTCAGGCTGATGATATAGAGTCCCAGAACATCAGAAGTCTAGAAAGAGAAAGTAGGCCTGCACAAGGTTCTTCGTCTTCTACTGAGGTGTCCTCTGATCAACAAGATGAAACGTTGATTCCTAGAAGAACTAGAACATTGTCACCAACTAACAGTGTTAGTAATGAGCAAGTTCAGCGTGCTGGTAGAAGAGTTATCGCCTATCAGCTAGATGACGATGTCATTGTTGAGAATGAGGATGGTGAGGTCATCAAACGGTACAAAATCAACCGAAGAAGAACCAAAGACAACAGCGATGTTTCTGGTGAGTCTTCTGGTACGGCCACTGGAATTATGAATAAGACTTTATCACTTGTCGGCCTCAAACGTAATAATACCACTGCCGACGTTGGTAGCAATGAGGCTCCCAAATTGGCAATGAGCGCAACGCGCCAAACTGTCGATTTGGAGGACAATCCGGATTTACGTGTCCTTGTTCCTAGAGAAGGTCGCAAGTCATTCAATGACGAAAACGTCAAGAGAAGGCTCAAAGAGATGCTCAAAGGAAATAAGGGACAACCTAACCAGCCCCAAGTGGTGTCGGAACAGGACTCTGAAGGCCGCTCTGAGCAAAACCACAGAAAGACAAGTACCCAGGCTGCTCTCTCATCTCAGCGTCGAAGCTCTGTCGCCCCACGTACTAATGTTGATCAGGGAGACCTTGGTCAGGCTGGCCACTATGTGGGTTCACAGTCAAGACCTGGCGCAGACTCGGCAGAATTCGAGTCTGAGTCCGAGTCCGAGTCCGAATCTGAGTCTCAATCTGAATCTGAATCCGAAGAGCCAGATAACCATGGTGTTGATGAGACTCCAGCTGAAAGAAAGCGTCGTTTGGCTGCTCTAGGGTTACTGGATCAGGATGGTGATGATAGCGACGAAGAGCCAGGAGCTCCACCAGTTCGACGTCCTACTCAGCGAGATGACAGCGACGAGGAAGAGGCTCCCAAGATTCATTTTGCCGTAAAGAGATGATGGTTTGAACATTTGTAATCGGTCTTTATTTTATTAAGCATTTCTATACTAGTCGTAATATGAATGGTTCATTAATAGTGTACACTCAAACTGATTGCAGAGTAGTGAATGCTCTCTTCTTCATCGTCTTTTCTGCATTATCCCGATGCTCAGTTTCGTCCAGAAACTCCTTTTTATGAGAATAGTCCCATGTCTGCTTGATGTATTTGATACCAGCCATGTTGTATCCAACACGGTCTTTCTGGTCCTCAAGTGCTTTTCGCAAATTCAGTCGAAGGTTCTGAATAGTTTGTCGCAAAACGTTCTTTGAAGCAACAATCTGCTTGTGGTGAACTTGAACTGTATATGCCAAAACTTTACAAACCAGCGGCATGTTCCAACTATTTGCTGCCCAAAGTTCCATAAACCGAAAAAGAGAAACCGCTTTGTCAAAAGGCAATACAAGAAGAGCATCCTCAAGATGACTTGGTTTGATTTTTTCTAAAACATTCAAGACGTATCGCTCAGCACTGATGTTGAGTGTAGCAAGAATCACGTTTCTAACAGGAGCAGCCATATTGGGATCGGCTTTTCGACGCTGCTCATATGCTGCAATTTCATCTAAATCACTAGCACCAATCTCCAAAGCTTCTATTAGTCTTTCACCGGCTTTAAGAGTATCCATTGTCTGAACACCTGCCTTGGCTACAGCACCTTGGTCTTCCATGTCAACGTCGCCATCAGCCTCCAATGCTTCGTTTTCTTGTAGTAAGTTGCTCTCGTATAGCTCCTCCATTTCTTTCTCCTTCTCTTCTTCAATAAATAACGGTTCGTCTGTTCTCTCCCAAACTCTAACTGATTTATCGTGAGATGCAGAAACAATAAACTCGCCGTTGTTGGCAACAGCTAGAGCCCAGATCTCTCCATGATGGCCAGTCAGTGTTTGAATGTTGACAAACTTATCACCATCCCAATACTTGATGGCTTTGTCCTTTGATGCTGAAAAAAAATTATGTGTCTCAGGTTCAAAAGCTACCTTCATGATGGAATCAGCATGTCCAAAAATTGATCTATGACAATCACCGAAATCCAGACCCCAAATTTTAATGTTCTTGTCCGCAGATGAAGAAATGAGAATTTTTGAATCATGAGAAATATCTATCGATAGCACGGGAAGTTTATGTCCGTAGAGTGACAAGAAAAACTTGAGGGTGTCCGTGTAATAAACCTTGATAGTATTATCCAGAAGAGATGCTGCGATTAATTTTCCATCAGGAGAAAGTTTCACAGCCAGAACATCATCTGTCAATTCTATAGTCTTGGTGAGCTTCAGCACCATTTTTGGAACCGTTCTAGCTGTACCAGGCACAAGTTCTTCTTCGATTGCAAACTTCCAGAAATTCACCTTTTTATCAGCACCACCAGTCACTAAAGTCTGTCCATCTTTGGAAACATCTAGAGACCAAATAGCCTGGCCGTTATGGGTTTCCATGGAAGAGATAATGGACGAACTAGCCACATCATAAAGCTCAAGAGTTCCAGCTTTAGTTCCATCTACAACTATGGCATCACCTGGTAAAAAGGCTGCACAGAGCACGTAGCCTGTCTCAAATGATCGCAAGCAGCTTCCTGTCTTGATATTCCATAATTTAAGTTGGCCATTTGAAGCTGAACAAACCATCTTATCATCTGATGACAATGTGACAACACGGATATCAGATCGGTGGCCAGCATTGTCTACCACCATAAGCTTATTGTAGTCGGCACCCTGTTTTCGATCTTCGGTGGAAATCTTATAATACTCCAAAGAGTTATTTGCCAAGTTGACGACGATATCAATGTGGCTCGAATCTTTGGATGCAGTCCAGTCAAATCCTCGTACTCGAGAGCCGGCTCTGATTGCAGTGTAGGGGACGTAGACCTCATTGACATCAATGCCATTAGGCTCTTTGAATTCATCCATGTCAATGGTCTCACCATCTTCCTGCATTTTCTTAAGTTTTTTCTCTTGCCTCTTCTTTTTTCTTGAAATGCTTTTTTTGATCTCCTCGGGGGACCGTTGTCGGAAAATCTCAATGAGTCGATCAGAGCTTGCAATAGCAAAGTAATCTTGAGTCGGATGAAAAATCACAGATATACCACGCTCATTACTAACTTTCTCAATACTTCCACGCTCTTGAATCATGCTTCCTTCAGCAGCAGAAACATCCACTGTCCAGACCTTAATTTCTTTGCCAAGACCACAGGTGATCGCAATAGTCTTATCCTTTGACGTTCCTAAACTCCAGCATTCACCGGTATGAGCAATATGCGTTTCAATGCTCACCTGAGTCTCGAGATCCCAGAGCTTGATCAAACCGTCTTTTGAGGTTGTCAAAAGGAACTCATCGTTTTCGCCGAGAATTTCCAAACCAGTGATCTGATTTCGATGGCCCTTCAACTTGAACAACCCCACCTCTTCGACCAGATCCCAAACAACAATGTTAGAATCTTTAGACCCGGAAACCAAACGAGCACCCTGTGAATCAAATTTCAAAGCTGTTATAGCAGCCTTGTGGCCAGTAAATGAAACAACAACTGTGCCGCTTTTCAAATCCCACACTCTGATACTTCCATCAGAGTATCCCGTAGCAACAATATCATTGGTTTTTTCATATGCAATTATAGTAATCTCTTCCTTCGACACTCCATCAGACCATCTACTCAGAAGAGTCGATGACTTGAGATCCCATATCAAAAGTTCTTCCAATCCTGCAACAATAGCTCGTCCACCTGTCTTTGACTTTGCAGAGCCCTCAGACAGCGACGGTAACCAAACTACATTGCTGTTAGATGAAATAGAACCAAGCGTTGACACTGGTTCAAACCGCAAATACGACTTCACCATTGTTGTTGTTCTTGGTAGATGCTGAAATTCGACCTGGTGATGATTTCTGAGAAAAAAATATTTTTCAGCCGTTGCATGCCACCAGTGGTGATTAATTAACAATCCCACAAGGAGTTGAAGGGTACTTTAGCTGGGACACTTACACACAAGCCCTCTATTAGATGGCGGATTCATAAGTTGTAGGAATAGATTCATTTTCTGCAGTCTCATATTTATAGATGTATATTACAGTTAGTTCATTACATACCCTTGTTTCCTACGCTCCGGCTCATATTAACACCGGCCACTTTCTGAACATAGCCTGAAGTGGGTGCTATTTTTCGGACTGATCTGATCTCATCCGAACTGAAACCAGGAATCCGTATGTTCCAGTTTCTTTCCAAATGAAGCTGTAAGTCTTTCGCTTCCAGAACATCGGCTTTTCGATGTTTAGCAAGACGACAAGCAAAAGATGTCACGCTGGTGACAAACTCGTCGGCCAGATCCAGAAGAAGCTCTTCAACGTCTCCATCTATCATCGCATCGTTTTCACTCCCAACAACAGAAGCTACTAGTTCGCTCAGTTTTCTCTTCGATAAAACTCTGTCGCCGGTCATTTCAAAGGCTGGAACCTTAACCATTGCTGGACTATTCAGAGTGAGCGAGTCTGATGAATGTCCTCCAGTCAATGTAGGACGGTTATCACGAAATACCGTGGGAGTGGGACCAGTAACAGATAAGTTCTGAGGAATAGGAAGCGGGGATACAGTGGATCTGGTACGATTTGTCATTGCCTGCACTGCTTGTGAAGCAGAAGGAGGATTAGGCCTTGCAGAAGGACCTTGTGCAGTACTCTCGACAGAAGCAGCTGCAACAGCAGCAGAAGCATTACTGGCTTGACTTTGAGGGGCCAAATTGATCTGGCTACCAGCGGATCCTGTCTGCGACGGGGCAACAGAGTTGACCTGTGACATTGCTGGGGAAGAAGCAGCAGCAGCAGCAGCAACAGAAGCATTGGGGCTCTGTGATCCATTTGAGCGGTTTAGAATGGCAGCAGCTTGATGGGGAGGCAAAGCGGCAATATTCTGCTGCTGTTGACTCGTTTGTCCTTGAGACATGCTAGAAGTTGGTCTAGACAGATTAGTCCCGGTGGAACGAGGAGTTCCAGCAGTAGAATTCTGAACACTCATCATATTGGGAAAATTACTGGCAAACTGAGCCTGAGACGGGCTTTGACTAGATATCTGACCATTTTGATTCTGTGTGGTCTGCACCGGGAACTGTTGCTGCTGTAGTTGCGGTTGATTAGAACTATGCTGTGTTTGTTGCTGCTGCTGTTGTTGTTGTCTATTATTGTATGATTGAAGCTGTTGAACAATCTGGAGCTCTCTCGTTCGAACCTGATCACGTCTTGCTCGTAAGGCCTGTTCTTGCTGCCTTAACCGTGCCCGCAATGTATCATCCATGTTAGGCTGATCACGAGAAGCCTTTTCTAGGTTTTCAAACTGAGTTTGGAGTTCTCTTAGAAACTTCCGCACCTGTTCCAGCTGTTGTGTCAAGACCACTCTCTGCTGCTGAGGAGTCATCTGCTGAAACTGCTGCTGCTGCTGAAGTTGTCTCTGCCTGAGCTGCTGCTGTTGCTGTTGTAACAAAGCTTGTCTCTGAGCTGGTGTAGCACCAGCTGCTGGTTGTACGCCTGAGTTTGTGGGTGTAGATGATGTGGTTTGATTCACAGCCGGAACATGGATTTGATTCTGACCTTGGCCCTGTTGAGTCTGAGCAGCTTGCTGCTGTTGCTGCTGCTGCTGCTGCTGCTGCTGTCTCTGTTGGATTCGACCCTGATATTGTTGTAGTACTGCTTTGATTCGCTGAGCTACTGCGAGATGCTGTTGACCATCTTGAGTCTGGGGCCCAGCTTGTATGACAGCCTGCATCTCCTGTTGGTATTGCTGCATCAGAGCGTTGATTTGCTCAGGCTGAAGATTGATTCTCCTCTGAGGAGCAGACTGATTTGACTCCATTTTATCGAAAATTCTTTAATAAATAGATGCTGTCCAGATGGGTGCTTCTGGCGCTGCTGATGAACGTGGAACAATAGCGCGGGAAGTTCGCCAATCAATGAAATAAACAAATTCAAAAACCGACACTTCAGATATTCAATAGCAATCGAGATGAAGCCCAACACAAATGCCTTGGGTATGTGATTGATGTGATGAAGCCAAACTCTCAAATACACGGATAAAGGAGCGATGTGGAGTGAAGGAGGTTAAATGAAAAGTTCCCGCCAGCCTCACAAAACACGCTACTACAGAAGAGTTGGATCAAAGCATGACCTGAGCTCCAAGTGAAGATATAGAGAAAAGGGGGATACTTCTCTGGAGAAAAAAAACTCTGAAAAAAAGGAGAGAAAACATCGGGTTTATTCAACATAGATTTATGCTATCTAAAGCTTTAATTGGGTGTAGTCATAATATCTACAATGCTAGGTCTTCATCAAGCTTGCTTCAAATACTCCACAAATTCATCAATAGCGCTGGGCCAAGCACCTTCTTCGTCGTATTCCTCCAAATTCGGATCTTGTCTCATGTATTTTGCAAAATCCCATATCATATTCCAAGTATCCTTTGATACGTTTCTTTTGTAGATGGTGGACACAAATGTCACCCATTGATCTAGCAATGGGAATTTCCCCGCCAGTAGCAGATTCCAATAGTCAATTGCTGTTTCATATGCTTGAAAGTTAGATTTAGCCTCCCGTGTCAAGCTGGAAGAATACCAGCTTTTCTGTGTTCTGCAAAATTCATGTTGACAGCTATGTCAAGAGGGATGAAAGCCAGAAACATAGAATCAACGACACTATCAGTCATATACTCACGCAGTAGTCGCTGGCCGTCATTAAGATTAAATGCGAAAGTGAACTTGTAAACGTCTGAAAAATAGTTGTCATCGTGAGCCATGGAGGATTTCATTTCGGCAACAGAGCTTTTCATGTCAGCTATGGAAGAGCATTTGGCCATTGACCAGCCTTTGACAAACCCAGATCTGGTGAATCTGCCCATCTCCTTGGCTTCAAGCTGATAGGCAATGCATAAAACTACAGGATCTTCCAATGCTAGACCCAGGTCTGTTATGAACTTGATTGTCCCGTCAATACCGATCTCATCAGTAGTTTCTGCTCTAGTTAGTATCAGTACGACTGAGAAGCCTTTATTTGAAGCCACATTTAACAACTCACCGGCATATTGATCAAATATAGCATTCAGTTTTTGAGGATTACCCGAGTCATTTGCCTTGAGGGCTGCGTCCAGTGCATCAGATATGTCAAAGTTGTATTTGCGAAGGATATTCTGGCTCTGTCTACTATTGTAACCAGTGATCTCACTGAAGTTTTGAATGATTCTTTTCTGATTGGCACTCTATACGTTAGCCTCATTATATTCATTTATAGCTTTCGAATATAAAGCGTGGCTGTTTCTAGTAAATACTCACACTCATGGTGCAGCGCGGGTCTGTTGATGCGGAAGTGTTAAAGGCTCCAGGGATGGAAGCTTGAATCAGTATCTGGAGACCGATGTGAGAGGTGACAACCTATATGAATATGCAGCAAACTAGGTGCTATAGGAAAGAAGGATTTAAAAATGGAGAATTCTATTTGTTTGAAATAAATAAAAAATTTATCAGCTTGTGCTTTCATGCCTGTTCGACTGCCTGCTCCAAGTACTTCTTGATATAGGTCAACAGCTCCATCTTTATATCCTGAGGAACCATATCTAATAATTAATAAGGGAAGAGATGAGCAAAGATCATAGCCACCAACTTACTCAGAGCTTTATTCTCCACTTTTTTGGAAACTGCTTCGAAATTCGGAGTTTCGATCTTACTCAGCTGATCTAAAACAGTCAGTAAATTTTGCTTTATAGCAGATCAAACTATCACCATAACCATACCTGTAACCAAATCATTAACATCAGAATACCATCCAGAATTAAGAAGCTTTTCCTTCAACAATATCACCATTCTGTCTTGTCAGCCAATTCATCTCTGTTCATCCCTTGCATGCTACCCTTACTTCTCATATTCTCCACTCTGAGCTAGCCGCTCCAGAACATTGGACTTGAGATCCTCAAGACTTGTCGTGCTAGTCGTAGTCGTAGACATCTCTCCAGTTGCTTTCGCTGCTCAATAGAATTATCCTGGTGCAGGTGTCTCGGCTCTTCCTTCCATCGGCTGCTTCAAGGCGAGACTCACAGCCGTATGGGTTTGATGACATTCGGGCCAAAAAGATCGTCATCAATTGGAATATATGAGCTACATACACAATTTCCATTATATATATATATATATACATATTGTATTGTATTACAGATCTATTCAAATGACTGTTGAGAACCATATTTCTGGTGTCAAAACAGTGTCAGATATATCTCAGCTGGATGTATCCAGGGGTCTTTGGCTGTTTGGATACGGCTCCTTGATCTTCAAACCTCCGCTCTACTATGATCTTTCAGTCCCTGGCTATATAAAAGGATACGTCCGGCGATTTTGGCAGTCTTCCAATGATCATCGTGGTACTCCGGAGTCTCCGGGAAGGGTGGTTACTCTTATTACCAAGGAGTTCTGGCAGACATTGAATGATCCGCACCCAGCTGCCGAAGATGATATAACTTGGGGTGTAGCCTACAGAATCCCCCCAGAAAATATTGAAAAAGCCAGACAATATCTTGATTTTAGAGAGAAAAACGGCTATTCTACTATTGTAGTTGACATGCATATCGGAAACACTCACCCTACAAATGCTGAGTGTTTGCCGAAACAGGGAGTGATTCCATGTTTAGTATACATTGGAACTCCTGACAATGAAGCATTTATTGGGCCTGAAGAGCCTGAAAAATTGGCCGCAAAGATTCTCGAGAGCAGAGGGCCGTCGGGGGAAAATAGAGAGTATCTGTTCAAATTAGGAGAAGCTCTGCTGGAGCTGTCTCCAGAAGCGAATGATCACCATATAGAGGAGCTCATGAAGATATGCATCAGTATCGAAAACCAGGCAGCTTGAATCCTTCTTTGAATAATCAATGAACTGTAACTTATCAAATGCTATAGATTGTATATAATGCAAAACATGATATTAATCATTATTGGCGTAAATGCAACCGCTGGTACGCCTCCAGCTCCTCCTCTGTTGGCCATTCTCCTTTTACTATCTCAGCATGCTGTCTCAAAAACTTTCCTTCAGGAGAATAAGCCATTAGTGCACATAATGTTAGCTTTTTAGCATGAAACTTTAGCCTGCCCATCCAAGGCAGCACCTCACGGAGCTCGTCTTCATATCCTGACTTCCCCAACATAACGATATAAGAATAAAACAGCTTATCAGTGGGATAAAGTTTAAATGGGTCTTGTATATCACGGCCGTTGTAATCAGCTCCTCGAACCCAGCTCTTGAATTCCACCACACATCTCTGAGAGGCGTGGAGCTCTCCCCAGACTAGAGAAGGATCTGCTGCAGAGATGCATAAAGCTAGGAGAGTCTGGATTGTCGGCTCGTGACCCTGTGCAAGTAATTGGCTATATGTAGTCCATATCGCTTGAGGCTGTAATTTCGCCTCTGCGATTATGAGGCGGTCGTATAAAAAAATCGAGCTGTGCTGAAGAGAGGATATGATGATTCTGGCATGATTCAAGTCTGATTCGTTACCAATATGCAAAAACTCTGCAGCACTTGCAGAATTAATTGACAATTTCAATCCCTGAGCTTCAGCCCGCTTCAGTACTTGTAGCGCTTTAGGATCATTTCTGAATCCACGTAAAAGCTTTCGCACCAAAAAATTGGAAAGCGATACCTCTTCTAAGCAAATTTTTTGCCAGATAGCATCCATAACCACTTTGCTCAGCTCACTTTTTCTTGCCAGATGTGTCAACAAGACCGCCCAAACTACTGGTTTAACGGACACTTCTTTTGGAAGTCTGTTGACAATGCTAAGAGCTTCCAAGTAGTCTTCCGATAATAAAATCTCCATGCAGTGTATGGCTTCCTTGTAGGCAAATCTCCCCAACATGGCTTTCTCGCTGGAATCAGAGCCATCTGGCCATTCTAGACAAATAAGTTCTTCTCTAGAATACTTGTAATCGTGAAGCTTGACTAGCTTCAAAATTTCTCGCGATCTCTCCGTGAAAACGTCTTTTGAGGTGTAAGCTAGAGAGAGATAGCCTTTGGTATCTAGCTCTACATTATTTTTTGCCATATCCACGACAACATTTTTTTGAGCTTCTATCAGACGGTAAACGTTATATTCGCTCCAGCTGACACCAAAATTCGCTATCGACCATAAAAGATTGTTATAAACTAGCGAAACACGTGACTCGGGATGCATATGTAACAAAAATACCCGTGTAATTACGGGTATGTAATCGGTCAAAAATCTTTGGCAAATTCTCAAAATTCTGTTGAAGGCCAAAACTTCTCGAAGAACACCAAAGTTTTTGAATTGATGCTGAAATAATTGTACTGCCCGGTAAGCATTAAGACGGCTATCGCAGCGACGTTTTAGAGTAAACAGGACGAGAAAAAGTGGCCATTTTTCGTAATCAACACCCTTCATTGCAAAAAACGCAGAGCTCATTTCTTGTGCGGTAAAGCATTTGACCCAGTTTAAGATTATGCGAGGATCTTGCCCAGGAACGACATCTTTTAATATGAAACTGTCTGTCTCTGTTTTATTATCCAATAGTTCATGCATTCCTTTTATCAGATTTGAAGGTGGAATATCAACATAATGCCTAACTTTCCTGGCAAACTTTATTATCAGATCTTCATCCACCGTCCCTTCGCGATACTGCTGTACTCGCCAACACAATATACAAAGAGCCTCCATTGGGCTGACATTCAATTTCTTTGCATTCCTCGACGCTATTTTTCGCAGGCTTTCAGGAATTTCTTCATTATCGTATGTGAATCGCTTTTTTCCATAGATATCTGCAGCCATGTTGACATCAACTAGATTCCCATTCACATAGTCTGTCAGAAATAACCCACCATCCCCGGAAAACATTTCTGTCCCTTTTCCCTTTTGATTTTGTCTGGCCAAAGGCGGATCAGTCTTGATGTCCCCTGAGTATGCAAAATGTCTCATCTGGTTTGCCGACAGTACAGGATGAGCCCAAGAATGCCGCGACACTCCAAGTTTCCAAAATCCCACAAGCAAACTAGACTGTCTATAGCGATGAAAAAACTCACAATAAAGGAGCATCTTCTATTATGGAGTCTCGCTGCTATTTTACTTTCGCGGACATCCAACTCGGAAACTTCAATGGTCGATGGGAAATTTCACCAGGCGAGGCTGATATCACCATCTTCTCGACTCTCAGCCGATCTAGTTTTTGAACCATAGAAACTGGGTTGATCCAAAGATCGATGATCCTAAAGACTTTCAACTTTTCACGCACTAAACGTGCATCTTGTTTGATATTTAATTGCAGATTTTTCAATTCAGATGCACAGCAACCACTAGTTGATCATTTAAAAGATCGAGGGCTGGTTGCTCACGTTTCGCATCCTGAGCTAGAAGATCTGCTAGCCAAGCAAAAGGTCACTCTCTATGCTGGAGCAGATCCAACTGCCAAGTCCCTACATATTGGAAACCTAATACCTCTCATGGTGCTACTGCATTTTTCTTTGAGAGGGCATAACCCTTTGACTCTTGTAGGAGGAGCGACTGGAGAAGTAGGTGATCCTTCCGGAAGAAAGACGGAAAGAAGCAAAATGGAAGACGAAGTGCGGGCTGCAAATATTAAAGCAATTGGTACTCAGATGGTTCAGGTTTTGAATAATGGTCAAAAGTTAGCTGAGACGAAAGGTTACAGCAGCAGTGGCTTTGGTGAATCCGGCTTTGTCAACAATGCTACATGGTGGAAAGGTATGGGCATGTTAGATTTTCTGGCAACTTATGGTCGTCATATACGGGTTAATGCTATGATTGCTCGTGACAGTGTTAAAAACAGACTAGCTGGAGAGCAAGGACTTGGGTTCAATGAGTTTAGCTATCAGGTGCTGCAGGCCTATGATTTCTGGCATCTTTACAAAACCAAGAACTGTCTTGTTCAAATTGGTGGAAACGATCAATGGGGGAATATTTCAGCGGGAATTGACCTAATTTCAAGATTGAAGAATCATGTGAACAAGACCAGTGATGCTTTCGGCCTTACTGTGCCCCTTCTCACCACACCTTCTGGTGAAAAATTTGGTAAATCTGCAGGAAATGCTGTCTGGCTTGATCCATCTATGACCAAGCCTTTTGATCTTTACCAGTACTTCGTGAGATCACCAGACGAGGCAGTACACAAATATCTAAAGCTCTTCACGCTACTGCCATTGCAAGAACTGGAAGTCGTCGTTGAAAACCACTTTAAGAAACCAGAAGAAAGGCTGGCTCAGCGACTTCTTGCAAAAGAGGCTACTGATCTCATCCATGGGCTTGGTGCTGGTTCTCGAGCCGCAATCATATCCTCTGTTTTGTTCCCCGACAAGTCAGATAAGGCTCCCTCAACTAAATCTATTCTTGAAGCCTTTGAAAAGGAAGAAATGCTTTTGAAAATGTCTAAAGACGAAGTTTTGGGTACTCCTTGGAGATCTCTCGTTGCTCTTTTAACGGGAAAGTCTAAATCTGAAGCCACTCGGTTGATAAAATCCAAGGGTATCTATAATGGACTTTCAAGAAGTGTAGTTGAAGATGGTCTGGTGGCTGAGAATCAGATTGAAGAACATGGCCTGCTTTTGGTGCGGGTCGGAAAGGCCAACTACTATGTTGTTCAAGTTGTATAATATTCTTTATAAATAACTGTATATCATCATTTAAATAGCGAAAATCTCATCAAACAATGCATTTATAAATAAATTGGTGTCCATTTAATACACCGAGCTAGCGATGAACCAGCAATCGGGAACCATCAATACATATCGTTCCATAGCTTCTCTGAACCGGTTCTTGTACTGCCTAGGAGAAACCACTGTCGGTTCCTTAACACCACTTCTTACCAGACCTCTCTCTTTCACCCAAGATTCAAGCTTTTTATCCCATGTAAAAGTCCGAATAAAATCGATGATGCCTATTACTAATAATTTTCTGCTCTCATCAATTCCAACAACCAACGAGTAATCCATAACGTTCATTTTAGCAAGGAAAAGCGTGTCGTTGAACAAAGACGACCTCAGAAGTCGCTTCGCATGATCTCTGACAAATAGGGGTGATTCGTAGATATATTCCACCATATTCTCATCAAGCAGCACCTCATTTTCACGCCCTGTTTGCTGAACGTGTCTGTTTCTCATTGAGCCTTTAAGATCGAATATTCTGGTCATCTTCCTATTATAAAACAAATTCTCCATCACTATCAAATCCATTCGCAAGAATTTACCCGTAACAGGGTTTCGTATAAGTATTTGATATAATCCAAAGATTTTAGCTAGAGCAGTAGGTAAATCATGAAAAAAAGCTTGAGCCATATACTTGAAATAAGATGGTGCAAATTCAATGAATGCATCCAGCTCGGTAGGCGAAAGTTGTTTTACCACTAGACGATCGTCAAGGGTTTTCAAAAATGCGGAGCCAGACTTTCCTCCGCTCGAATCCCATTTGATACACCGTGCCAATGATGAAACATAAAACTCACCACACCCACATTGTCTTCTAAACGCATCAAATTGTTCCGCATAAAAAATTTTGCAGGAAAGCTTTCCATTTCCTTCGTCGAACTGATACTTCAAGTGTGTTCCAGTGGTTTTCAGCATCCAGCGTTCCAAATTGGACCGCAAATCTCCCTTGGCTGATTCCTCTGCATGCTGATCTGCCATTCTGTTGATATAGTCTGGGGTGTTGAGGCAAAGTGCAATTAAAGAGCTAGGCTCGTCTTCACGAGCTATGATATCTGAATCTGCATATATGTGCTCAGTAGAAGCAATTGGATACTCTAGCGGTACCCAACCGGTAGTTGATTTATCATTCCAGAAGGCAGACAAAGATTGCATCAACGAGGCAATCGTGTTGGTGTCTTTATCAGGGGGTATTGAATCTGATGGTTCTTGCCTAGATGGCGGTGCTGTGTTCAAAGTCGTTTCTGATTCCGCGATTGACGTAACATCAGTTGAGTCTTCCTTTTTAATATCTGAAGAACTAGCGGCAGTTTGATCTCTACTCTTGTTGGAAATCTCAGGTTCCCGTTTATCTTCTGATTCGACAGCATCATCAACATCTCTTGGGGTTTCAGAGGTGTTTGACGCTGTACGAAGCGAGCTCTTGTTCACGTTCCCTTTTCCGTGATTTAATCTTATAGAGCTTTTTGAATAAGAGCTTCTCGAGTCATCATCATCATCTGACGCGTGACCGACCGCATCTTCTAGATTTTTGAAAACCTCTACAATAGGCTTTGAAACTGGAGGTAAAGCCCTATACCTTCCTTGAGCCAGCCTCTGACGTTCTCGTAAACGCTCTCGTTCAATTTCCTGAGAAAGATCATCAAAATGTTTTGCTAAGGAAGCAACTTTAGCAGAAGAGTGCGGTTTATTTTGCATAATGTGCTTTTCAAATTCTTTGACGTTTCCGAACTTTTGTCTAAGAACCTGGAGATTTAACTTATCTGAAAAATTCTTCCGCATGGCAGCATAGTCTTTTGATGGCACATTCTTACTCAATCCCGAAGAAGAAAGGGCTGTAGCAGTTGCCCCTGACTTTAGTTTCCTACTAACAGAACCGAGTTCTGAAGATCTTCTTGATGGCCCTGAAGGTCTGATAGGTGCTGAAGCATTTTGCAAAACGACAGACTCATGATTCTCACTGTTCGCGTTGTCAAACATTTCAATTCGCTCTTTGACAGGGCTGGACGCACCGGATCTCACACTTCCGCCGACATGAGAAATGGTGAAAGGCTTTTGAGGCGATTTGGGCCGTGTGAGTGGCAGTGGCTTACTGCCCTCTACAGGCATAAGAAGCTTTGGTGGTGAATGTTCCGCTGTCTCGGCTATATCCACAACCTCTGGCGGAATTAACTCTTTTTTGCTCGGATCTTCATGCTCCTTGTCAGTATTATCATCTTTTAGGCGACTGTCTACTGCTAAGTCATCCTCCTTGGCTTCCAGAAGCTCGCTAGCCAATTGATCACCCTTTTCATGTATGGCTTGGTTGACGGGCTCATTAGCAGCCTCCTGGACGGGTGCCTTTGCATGATCATCTTTTTCCACAATAGTGCCGCCGATTTCAGAAGATTTTTCCGAGGATTCATCAGCCAAAAAGATTTTTCTCAGCTGTTGCGTAGTTATTCGAGCAAAATCCTTATCAGAAATCAAAAATGTGGACTCAAATTCTACAAATTCCGCATCCCAGCTCACCACATAATCTTGAATGTCTCTCAATATCGCGTTCATTTTGAGGGCTTCTGTAAACTTTGTTTCCAAAAATACTTTGGAGAGATCATTTAATGTGTTACCTCGTTCTTCCAACGCTTTGACTTTTAACTGCTCCAGTTTTGTCTTACACTCTTCAACCTTATCTTGCTGATAAACTGATTCAGGTGAAACCTGGTTCAACCTGTCACTGACGCTATCCCAAAATTTTATGACTTTTGACTTGATCTCTTTAAAAGTTTTAACTTTGAATTTCACCATTTCCTGCGGTCGCCAGAATATTTTTTGTTGAGGAGGTAGGATTTCGAGCAAATCCACCGAATCATACTCGAATCGCACAGTCATGTTGTGGAAACCAAAGTGTCTCACATGATCTCTATAAAGGTTATGCGGACACAATAGTGCTCTGAAAGATAAGGGGGTGCTCCAAAATGAGAGCTCCATGTACTTTCCAAAGGAATATTTCCATGTAGCAGAAGACATCGGTATAACAGGCATCGTTATTTCACATTTCTTGCAATAACTCCACATCAGTATTGTATTTTCTAGCCCTGGTAGGCGGCATTGAAACTTCTCGACAACCACACTGATTCTCCCTGAACCGTTCACGTAATTTCGATAATGACCAGAATGCGGTGTGCTGCACTCCGAACATACTTCATCTGAGGTCAAGCAAAGTTGCTCAACAAATTGTCCAATTGTAAGATCAGTATCACCATAGAATTCCATGCCAACTTGCTCAGGACCAACACATGGAGTTCGAGTGATTGCATTGATCTCGGAGTATAATAGAACAATACCTTGATGGCTCATGGGACTAAACATGAAAGGATTGGTTGAAAGTATCTGCTCCCAGAGCTTCTTTTGTGATAACCACTGATCATTTAACTGTTCGAGGCGCTCGTTCATGACAATTCTGATAATCTCTTTGGTAAAATTCTGAGAGTCAGGAAGATCACTAAAGTCGATGTCATCAAGCTCCAAGGCTTCCAGAGCTTTTATCACACCCTCAGAGGTCACAGTCGTTAGCTGCTCATTTTCAGACTGCATTGATTTATATTTTTCCTCGAATTCTCTTGCCCTCTGGAGCATGTAGGGCAAAGTGTAATGAACAAACGGAGACGACGAAAAAACACGCTTATTTTGCAGACTGACAAGCTCATCAAAGTAGCTTTTAGCCGAAAGGCTCTGTATAGATTCGGACTTTTCATCTTCAATTGTACCATAATGCGGATCTTCTGACGGTATAAGAACAAATTGATCGCGCATGAGCGATGTTTCCAACTTCAAATTGAATACAACATATATCATAAATTCCGTGACCGCTTTGACTTTGTGCAGAGTGTCATTATCACCTCCTCTTAAAACAATTGTACAACCTAGTTCTTTCTCTATACCAGAAAAGTAGAGGCAGGTCTTATACTGGTCGAGATATCGGAAAGCCTTCACTTCAAAGCAAGCACATGTGCCAAGTCTCGGAGAAACTGCTAGTTTATCAATTGAAGTTAGTATATCTGCCCTTGTGTAACGTGCAATACGTGATATGACAGAACCTTTCACGTCTGCAATTACAGTTATTCCAGAATTGGCCAATAAGCGCAAAGCAGTACCTGACACTGCTTCTGATGTGACTAATATTTGGGGGCCCAGAAAAACGATTCGTCTCACTAGCTTCCTTAAATATTCTTTCTCTTGAGCTAAAACTGGCTCAATGCTCATGAAGTGTTGCTCTGCCTTTGCGTACTCGATGGGAAAAGTAACCAGCAAAATTTTGGGCTGTAAGATTTTTGTTGGCATGCTTTTGAGAGATATCATATGTGAAAACACAATTCCATCAATATAGGATGTATCTTTTGGCCTTCCACCGGGTATTCTCTTGAGTTTCACGTAATGTCTGATATCGATGTGATCACCCCCTCTGATATCCAAATCAATATTTTCAGAGCATCGCAACAGTGGAGGCACCAAAACACCCAACCAATAGGAATCTAGACCATGATCCAATAGAAGTTGCTTCATAAATCGATGGACGTGGCTGATACTTGCATCATTGAGATCAGTGCTAGGAGAGGGGGTAGTGACAGATTCCTTTTGATGTGCCTGCGTGGTTTTGAAAGCCTTTTTGTTTGATGGCGATAAGCTGTTGATGTTTTCATCTGCAAATAGTGCTTGTAAACCTGATTTGAACGGCCGATTCGATGATGGCATACTGCGTCGGCGATGCATGATTTTCATCATTGTTGCTCGGCCATCCACACTTTTATTTGTCCTGTTTCTCGGCCACCTTGGAGAGCGCGAATCATCAGAGACATCATCCGCAGGTCTCTTCGACAAATGTGAGATTCT
Organism: Zygoascus hellenicus; assembly: GCA_030564625.1. Taxonomy (NCBI): domain Eukaryota; kingdom Fungi; phylum Ascomycota; class Dipodascomycetes; order Dipodascales; family Trichomonascaceae; genus Zygoascus; species Zygoascus hellenicus. Next base: position 187,680 of record JAJLWE010000015.1, read on the forward strand.
AACAGGTGAATCTCCACTGTTAAGGTCGCTACGCAGAGCAGAAAAGACTCTCATTGCTTCTTCATCCTCAGAGCTGTCGTCACTAGCATTCATGTCCTCGTCACTATCATACGAAACGAAACTTAAGTTTCTGGAAGTTTTTCGATTTGGATAAGAATCCATTGTTGACGATCTAGGCCTTGTCATTCGATCGCTTTTTCGAATACTGGTGGATCTTTGACTACTTTCTGGTCCAATCTCCAGAGCTTCTCCTTTTCTTGTAGCTGCAATAGCCATTTTCGGGGCACTTAAGATCGTGTTATTGTAGCTTATTTCAATGTTTCCACGGCTACCGGTAATTGACTTGGAAGGAGAGGTCTGCGTGCTACTATACCCCGTTGAAACTGCGTTCAAGGCTGGAGACTGTGTTGATACCGGGCTAGCAACTTCATCGCCAGAGTTGGAAGCTTCATATTGATCCACAAGTTCCAAACAAGTTTTGCATACTCTCATTTTTCCTGAATAGTTAAACTTCTGTCCGCTGATCAGAGAGGTACATGACGAGCAGAATATTTGACCACATATTCGGCAATGATGTTTTCTTCTCCACGCAGTAAAAGCTCGACCACATGTAAAGCATTCAGTTGCATTCTCATCTTTCATCCAAAATTCTTTCCCAAGAGTTCCGGATCTTAAAGGCCGGAGACGTAGCTCCACTGATGGCGAATTAGCCGTCGACATGACTGATTCTGTATCAGAATTGTCATCACGCTCACCACTATAACCTGGTAAATGGCTCAATGGGTTCATTGAATAAAGAGTATTGATAGAAGTCGATCTCGATAGTGGATTAGGAGTTCTAGTGTGATTAGCACTGTGCTTCACACCAGAACTATTCGAATCTTCCCACAGTGTGTCTGTGACCAGCCCGCCAGTTGGGGGAGCCTTATGTAAATGTGCAGCTGCAAGGCCAGATGCTTCTGTCTCATTAATGATGACAGGCTGATCTTGCATATATCGTAGAGGGGAGTCCATCATGGGAGAAGTCCCTAGCCGCCCCGGGCTTCTTGATATGATACTTGATTGATCGTTTTCAATATCTGGAGCCAGTCTGATGCTATGTATGTCCACTCCTTTTGACTCAAGGCCATCCGCATTGGGAGGCCCGGCCGTTGTGTACGGACTGCTGAGAGATGCCTGAGAGTTGGAGATAGGGACAATCGCAGTGGTTGTCGGAGAATGACCAGCAGGAATCACATTCTGCATCACAGAGCTAGCAGCAGACATCACTCTAGTAGAAAAGTAGTTTAAAAGACCTTTGGAATTATCACCGAGCTCTGTAAAGCCTTCTTCAGGGAACGAGGTTAGTGTATCAACTACCCCTGATGCTCCACGACCCTGTTTTCCAGTAGCAGTAGCAGTAGCTGCCCCCGCATACCAGGACTGCAGTGAGCTGGAGCTTTCAGAAGCTTCAGACATATTTTCCAACAGCTCTCCACCGAAGACGCTAAGAGCAGGAATGTTTCGTTAGCTTGAGTTGCTGATAGTAGATGTAGTTGGAGATGTCTTTCTTATTTGGGAACTCATCTTCAACTACAGCGGAACGAACATGAGAATAGCATGGCTGATAGCGGCATGCCTACCAATGGCATTTTGCTACCAGTCGGTAACTAGGAAGCAACTGAGTAATTTGGCCAATGTTTTTGCACCAGAAAAATACTTGAATATATACGATGGGGACGGGCTGATTGCACCTATTATGATAGAAAGGATCCCCGATACCGAAGGACATACGCGAGTCCAGAGGTTCATTAATGACACAGTCAACTCAATGCCTAGTGGAGAATGGCAGATAGAAATTGATCGTTTTACAAGCCAAACTCCTAAAGAATCCAACGTTTCTTTTACCAATATCATAGTCACTAGGGATCCTCCAACATTTGTTCCGGGGAAATCCAAACGTTTGGTACTGGCTGCTCATTATGATAGTAAAATCGATCCAAAAGGATTTCTCGGAGCAATTGACTCTGCTGTTCCTTGTGGCCTTATGCTGTATCTTATGAGTGCTGTTGATGAGATTTTGTGTGAAAAATGGAGTGATTCCCTGTACGATGGAGACACCGGTCTCCAATTCATCTTTTTTGATGGTGAGGAAGCTTTTGAAAACTGGACCTATTCAGATTCCCTTTATGGAGCTCGTCATTTGGCAGAGAAGTGGGCAACTAGTCGACCTTCTATATCAGGAGACGGTTTAACTGACATCCAAACCATGGATTTATTGGTCCTGTTGGATTTGCTGGGTTCAGCTGATCCCAAAGTGTTCTCCTATTTTCCAAACACAGCCGACCTTCATTCAAGTCTCTCGAAGATTGATAAGTCGATTTTGAAAGCTGGTCTGGCCAAGCGTTCACCTGCTTCTAGGATATTTAGCAACAGAAAATTCAGCGGCTTCATCATGGACGACCACGTTCCTTTCATGGTGAAGGGCGTTCCTGTTCTTCATGTCATACCCGGTGAATTTCCGTCTCAGTGGCATACAATTGTAAGTATTTGATCCTTTAGATCTATCATTAAGCGAAACAGCCTATGCTACGCATAGATGTGTGATCAGAATGGCCATATTTTCTTGGGTTCGAGCCCAAGTCATACCTCAAGTACGATTTTTTTTTTACTGACTATCAGAATGATGATGCTGAACATCTTGATCAGCAAATAATTTATGATTGGGGGTTAATTTTCAGGGTATTTCTGTGGGAATATCTAGAGCTTGAAGCTGGTTCAAGAAAAGCGGAACTTTAAGTGGATATCATCGACCGGAAATTCTCTAGTTCCATCTATATTTATGAGTATTTCATTCATTAAAGAAATATTACAAGTATGCGTAATTCATGATTGGGCGATAGCTGCACCTCCTTTACTATGTCTAAAAAATTTCATTCCAACCCAAGAGCATATGCACCAAATCCAAATAACTACGGTGCTCAAGATTGTCATATAGAAATAGTAGCCTGGAATAGGGAAACCGGTGTCATCTTCGTATTGTTCATATGTGGTGAAAGTGGTTGCAGGATGGATAAAACCGAAGATGTGGGCCATAACAACAAAAGCAATTGTCCATATAGCAACTAGAATCATTATTCCGTTACGAAGTAGACGTGAAGATGTCGCAGCTGAAGATTCTGATTTGGCACGCGGCCTAGTTGTGAAATGCCCCGAACCAAAATTCAAAGACATGTCACGCCGGTGACGTATTGTCTGCTGAATTCCAATCTTCCGAACCTGCTTCAAGGTGTTTGGAGTCAATGGTCTCGACGGAGAATTGCTAATCAGGGAGCTTGTTGATTTGTTTGGAAATTGTGTATGCAAAAAGTTATCATGACCGGGAGTTAATTGTTGGTCACTCATAGCTTCAGAGCCACCATTATATGCAAACTTCAAAACGGATGGTTTATTCGTGTCTGAGATTTCTGTTTGAATATCAGAAGCTTTTTCCGTTTCCGTCGTTTGTGAGATAATCTTGATCGAAGGAAAAGGTAAGATCTGTGAATCAGGAGCAGCGTACTGAAAAGAAGATATATGGAGAGCAGGTTTGCACCATATAAGTTCCAAAGTATTATCTCCACCTAATATTTCATGTGAGAATATCTCGCAGTATGGGTTCACTGATTTTCCTTTCATTGCCAGAATGTGGAGAAATGAAATGCTGCCTGATAGAAATAACCTATCGAGAGATTTGAGACTGCTCAAATGTGAATGACTTATTGAAATGCCTATAATTTTGTCAGATAGAACGGAAATGCGATCGACTAGTTTAGTCAATGCCGATATATCGTCAAAGTCGGACACTGTTGGTTAGTCCGATCATTCTTGAGCCTCTTTCTGATCTGCTGCTCTGCATGAAAAGTGCATTTTTGCTTGATATAGTTGAAATACCTACCGATAATATCTACTGCTCGAAAATAGTCCAGCTGGTCTTCAATGGCATAGTCATCGTCCAAAGTAGTGCATAAACAATGCAATTCGAGATCATCCACAGAGCGTGCACTGAGCCTAGAAAGGTGCTGAAAGTCCGAATCAGTATGCAATACCAGCTCCAAGCCAGACCCTAATATTGGATGCGATTTTTTGTGTCGCATACCCCTAATTTTCCTCGTTCCTAGCTTGTCAAACCCGTCTAGTATTGTAGTGATGGTCAGAGTATTGATCCCACATCACCTGGAATATACTGATATGGACGATTCTCTAGGCTACTTTGCACAAACCTCGCCTTTTGCGGCTAATCTAATCAAGGTATCCAGGACCCCTTATGAGTTGGAAAATAGTTCTGATCTGGACGCATGCCTGTCAGTGCTTCCACTAGAAAGACTCTACTCTGCCGCAGAAGCCAGAGAGGCATTGGATGAAAGCTGGGGGATGCAAGACTATCTGATACAAGAGCTTTTGAAGTGGTTTAAGCATGATTTTTTTCAATGGGTGAATTCTCTTCCATGTGAAAAATGCGGGGTAGGTGGTTACGTCTGGTTAGTTCGACAATAAGCTAATTAACTAATGACAAGTCGAATAGTAGAGTCACTGGCGGTGCTCCGACTGAGGAAGAGCGAAGGCAGGGATGCTCAATGACCGAAATACATACTTGCGAGAATTGTCAGCATGTAATGCGCTTTCCGAGGTATAATAACACAGCTGCTCTGCTGAAAAGCCGTAAAGGCCGATGTGGAGAATGGGCTCATGTAAGTACAACCCCCCACAAGCTAGACACTAGCAGCATTGAAAGTATAAAATACTGACAAAAGTGCTTTACTGCACTTTGCCGGTCACTGGGATCACGAGTTCGGTACATTTGGAATTCAGAAGATCATGTCTGGACAGAAGTATACTCAGAGAAGCAACAACGGTGGATTCATTGTGATTCCTGTGAAGAAGCATGGGACAAGCCTAATATCTACAGTCAAGGCTGGGGGAAGAAAATGTCATATGTAATAGCATTCAGCATTGAAGGAGCAAAAGATGTTTCAAAGCGTTATATCAGAGATCCATCCAAGCAGCTCCCGAGAAACAGAATAGACGAAGATGCTTTGACTACTCTGCTCACTCTGTTGACAATCAATAGCCGAGCAACACTTACTGAAGGCGAAAGAGATGATCTCGAGGATCAGGATCAATTAGAATGGGCTGAGTTGGAAAGCTATTCTACTGGAGCCGAAGTTTCAGAGCAAGCTAAGGAGGCTGCTCTCCCTCGTCAGTCAGGCAGTGTTGACTGGAAGCGGGAGAGAGGTGAAAATGGCAAACAGTGAGGACCTGGAATAGCCACAAAGTTGATAGTGACGGAAAAGAACAGCGTGGATCTTATTGTCAAATAATAACACCCTCCGAGCTATCAACTTCGCATCAACAGAAGAACGTGGTGTCATTTTTAACATATTAAATAAATAGAAGCCTTTTATATTGTTAGGCAAAAACTCAATTTAATCATACCAAATCAAACTACGAAAAATCAATTGCTGAATATTCTTATTTTTTGACTGCTTGTAAAAGCAGTTGCTATTACTGCTGCTGGAGCCCACCTATCTCAGTGTCCTCGGCCTTGCCAAGTTAGGCAACGTCGATAAGCCCAAATAATGCTCCCAATGCTCCTCGTGATAACCCAGCCCGCCGTGCTGCTTGTCCTTTAACCAAACTCACTTAAAACAGCCTCTATTATTAGGATCATAGAGCAAGCTCTGTGTCTTCATACTGGCTATTTTTTGTTTGTTTGTCCTAGTCGAATATGAAATTATATGCTTTGTTGCCTGCTGCAGTTGTTGTGCTGCAGCATGTTTTGGCTTCAGCGGTAGTGAAGGACTCCGACATTCAATTGAGTCTGGGGTTGGATCTATTGGCATTAAGTGCTTCAGCAGATGCTTCTGATAAATGTCCTCCATGCTTTAACTGTATGCTTCCTGCATTCCCCTGTCGTCAGTTTGGCACCTGCAATGAATATACCGGGCGGTGTGATTGTCCTGAAGGTTTTGGAGGCGAGGATTGCTCTCAGCCTGTGTGTGGTCATTTGGGCGAAGGTGCCAATCGACCATTGAGAAATGGGACCTTTTGTGATTGTACCAATGGATGGGAAGGTATCAATTGCAACATGTGCACTGATAACAAGTCGTGTGATGCTTTCATGCCCGGTGGTGAGAGTGGTACTTGCTACAAAGGCGGCATACTGGTGAATGAGAATCACCAGAGCTGCAAAGTTACCAACCGAAAGATTCTAGATATCCTCAAAGGCAAAATTCCAGAAGTGACATTTTCTTGCAATAAGACTGGTGGTGATTGCTCTTTCCAATTTTGGATTGACCAGAGAGAATCTTTCTACTGTGGTCTCAATAACTGTGAGTTTCAGGTACCTGATGAGGACCACCCTACCAACTCTACGAAATACAGTTGCAAGAATATTGAATGTGCCTGTATCCCTGATAGAATGCTTTGTGGAGAGGCTGGGTCTATTGACATCACTGACTTCCTTTCCGAGACCGTCAGGGGGCCTGGAGAGTTCAATTGCGATCTCAACACTGGGAGATGTGAGTTTTCAGAGCCATCCATGAATAATTTGATTCATGATGTCTTTGGTGATAGCTACATCACGCTGGATTGTGAATCCTCCGAATGCCTCCATTATACTGAGCTTCCTGGCTACAGGGCCCCCGTCAAGGAAACGAAAAGATCGTTTGTGATTGCTGCACTGATCTCTGCACTAGTATTTGTAGTTGCTGGTGTATCTATTTTCAAGTTCTTTATTGAAAGAAGTCAAAAGGCGCATGACACCGGTTCTATTCGTCTACCTCTTGATAACAACGGCTTAACCAAACTTATTACACAGCACAAGCCCGCCAGTCTACAGTTCAAAAATCTGGGATACACATCTGAGAAAAATTCCAAGATTCTCGAAGGTGTGTCTGGCTCTGTCCAAGCAGGTGAGTTACTAGCCATCATGGGAGGATCTGGTGCTGGTAAGACAACACTTCTCGACATCTTGGCCAAGAAGCACAAACGAGGGCACGTTAGCGGTGAAATTTATTTGAATGGCACCGAGATCGACGATACGAAGTACAAGCAGATGATCGGTTTTGTTGACCAAAATGATCTCTTGATGCCTACCCTTACAGTGCATGAGACTGTTCTCTATTCTGCATTGCTGCGGTTGCCAAGAGCAATGGACGACGATGCAAAGAGAATTCGAGTACTTGAAACTATGAGTGAATTAGGAATTATGGGTATCAAGGATCGAATTATTGGTGATGAAACAAATCGTGGTATTTCAGGAGGTGAAAAGCGTCGAGTAGCCATTGCATGCGAGTTGGTTACAAGCCCATCAATCCTGTTTCTGGATGAGCCAACTTCTGGTCTTGATTCATACAACGCGTTCAACGTAATGGAATGTTTGACCCAGCTAGCTCAAAACTACCACAGAACAGTAGTTTTGTCTATCCACCAGCCGCGGTCCAACATTGTTTCTCTTTTCGACAAGCTTCTCCTTCTTGCTAAAGGCAAGCTTGTATATTTTGGTCAACTAGATGATTGTGCTCGTTTCTTTGCCGATGCCGGATATCCCTGTCCTTCTGGCTACAATGTTGCAGACTATCTCGTGGATCTCACTATGCAAGCTTCAAGTGGTAGAAGTTATGCATCCATAGCAGCATCCTCTGAGGCATCTATTCCTCAAAATACGGATGGTGATGAAGATATTCATGCACCTCCTAGGTCGGCGACTCAAGAATTTGACTCTACGCGTGAGTGGAGGCATCTTCAAGCGCATCAGCAGGACATGCAGCCTGACAGCAAGCAACCTAAACCACAAGTTCAATCTACTCAGGTACCCGCAGATGTGCAGCTCAATCTGCTCATTGCAATGTATCAAAACAGTGCTCTTGCCGAGGGTGAGCGACGTAAGATTGAAGACGCTATCAATTCGGCTAGTAGTTCTGCAAGCAGTAGTGATGATCCATTAAGTGACGAAAAAATTTTGAAGGCACCAATCTACCGTCAATTTTTGATCTTGTCTGGTAGGACATTTAAGAATATTTATCGAAACCCGATGTTGCTATTTACTCACTATGTGATAGCAGTGCTGTTGGCAGTGTTTTGTGGTCTGCTATACTACAATGTTAGCAACGATATCAGTGGATTTCAGAATCGATTAGGATTATTCTTCTTCTTACTTGCTCTTTTTGGATTTTCCACATTAACTACTCTTAATCTTTTTGCGGATGAAAGAGTTATTTTTGTGCGAGAACGAGCCAATGATTACTATCAACCTATAAGTTACTACTTGTCCAAGGTCGTATTCGATGTGATACCACTAAGAGTATTGCCGCCAATTCTGTTAGGGCTTATTGTTTATCCTCTTGTGGGATTGAGCACAGATGACGGGGCGTTCTGGAAGTTTTTGCTCATTCTTGTGCTGTTCAATCTCACGGCTGCAAGTATCTGTCTGATGATTGGTATTCTAATTCAGGATGCGGGAGTGGCTTCACTGGTAGGATGTCTTGTGATGCTATTCAGCTTACTGTTTGCAGGTTTATTCTTGAACCAAGATTCAATGCCTCCGGGAACTGTCTGGTTCAAGTATCTCTCCATTTTTCACTATGCTTACGAGGCATTGGCAGTCAACGAGGTGAAATATTTAACATTGACCGAGAAAAAATTCGGTCTCAGCATAGAGGTTCCGGGAGCCACGATTCTCAGCACATTTGGTTTCGACAGCAGTGCTCTGTGGACTGATGTGATTGGATTGGCAGTCTTTTTCGGAGTATTCTTGATTGCAGGATATGTGTGTTTGCACGTAGTACTAGTAGAAAGAAGATAGGTCCATGGGCAAAATACGTCTACGTCATATAATAATACGAACATAGAAGCGAGACTCCCACCACTTTGACTCAGCCCGGTCCTGCTATCAGATTACGTACGTACAATGCAGGCTGTGGATCACACAGCGCTCGGCCGAGCCTGGAGATGAAGCCAAGCCAATCCTGGGAATTACCCGATGAAGAAATATGTTCAGCCGTACAATCAGATCAGCCACCTACCGAAAAAGGCCCCCGCTTGCACTGGTATAGTTATTTTTCGTTCCCACTAAGTTGATACTTGCCACTGACATCATCTGATTGGTGGCAAAGCAGAAAAGCCATTATTTAAGTTGGTTGCTATCTCATCCTCTCCCATTTGATAATTAGACATTCACATAGCAGCTCACAATGCCTGTTTCCGCCAATATTTACCGAGGACAGTCTCAGCCACAACATCAGCAGCCTAGCAACCAGCCCCCGAGCGACAATAGCCATGGTGAAGCATCGACCCGATATATGTCTAAGGAGGATGCCGATCGGTTATACATGGAGCGGATGGAAGAGGAGTATGCAAAGCGTGAGGGAGGTGCTTAAAATGCCCCCTAGGGTTGCCACTTGTTTGAGAAGGGAGATGTGAAACTCAGACTTGCCCTAAAAAGCTGGCTGGCTGCCCATACTCTGCATGAATACGATCCAAGATCTATGGAGTTACAAAGTGGTGTTGAGCAATGCAACCAGAGCCTAGCACAGTAGCGGATTATTTAGCGAATCATAGATTTGTTAATCTTATCATTTGAAAAAAAGACTTCCCCTTGTTTTTTTATTTTTTTTTTTTTTTATTTTTTATTGAACATGATGAGGCCCTTGGAGCCCAACCCAGTAGTAGTAAAGACCCTTTCACCCTCCCCCACCTTGATCTTCACAGCAGCATTTACAAATATCCTCGAGGCTGTCATCTCCAGATTTTTAGCAGCTAGGTTCTTTTGTCTAGGCTTTTCTCTCCAGAGCTTGGCAAAACATTATCAAACCAGAAGGTTGCAGACCTGGGCCTTCCAGCTAAGGTTGGATGATCGTCGGGGCAGTGCAAACCAACCCACGGCAAAAGCCGCTGAAAAAAGGGCTTTTAGGTGGAAAAGGCTTTGCTGAGTTGAGGTCAAGGGAAGGGTGGGTGGAGGCAAACTATTGAATTGCCAGTGACAGTTCAGGTTCAATTCAAGAGTTTGAGCAGAAAAACTAAATTATGGCGGTGTACATTTACGGTCTGCTGACCGGTTCTTAAGCACTGCCGGGACCCCCAGCCATATCTTGTTTGGATTGCGATCTGTGGATGGCACGCCTTGTCGATGCCCGCCGCGCAGGGCTGATTGCCAATATCACACAAAATGGGACTGGCTCTGTATCGCTGCTTTATCACCACTTGTGTATTCTTTGGCCTGTTTGTGGGACTCCGACGGATTTTTAAAACAATATTTATTTTGCAAGGTTGGCTATTTTTCTCGTCACCTTTTTCTCCGATATCCTTGAAGCTTGCATTTTCTGCTTCACTCAGCCTGCAATCTCTGTCTCGAGTGTTCGGCCGGTGCTACTCCACCTCACTAATTGTGTCCACAATAAACCTCCCGAGTTATTGCTTCGCCTAGGCTTGGCTTATTCTAATAGTTTGCCCGACAGTTTTGCATGCTCAGCCCTGCTCGTAGTTTAAAAATCTAGCCACTGTCACTTCTGTTCAATTGTCAACCCACAGGTTTATTTGTTTTGGCTTGTTTATATAGGCTCGCCCATCTGCCTGAATTGGCCGAGAACTAATTTTCGACCTCCCTAATAGTTCTTAGAGTCTCTTCGATGGGAACTCCTCCTAAGATCAGGGTAGATACCAATGTGAGTTGGAATTTATATGACAGCCGCTGACTGCTTGTTCTTATGCTTTGTTCATTCTTTTTCTAACATCAATAGCTATCGGGATCTTCTGCTAGCATCGACCCTCCAAAGGTGGTTGAACCAGAAGAGCATGGAGTCGCTAAAGATTGGTCTCAGGAGTCCAAGATCCTTTTGGAGCATGCTTCTGATCCAGATACCCACAATCCAGATTTCGATCTGCCTCCGAGGCAGCTAGACTGTCTAGTTGATCCAAAAAATGCTCATGTTTTGGTCGAGCTGGGCGGTGTGGAGAATTTAGCTGCTCGGTTGAAAACAAACATTGAAGATGGTCTCAGTAATCAAGATCTGGCTGATGGCAGCGAACTTTTCAATTCGCGGACCGAATATTATGGTAAAAATGTTCTGCCACAGAGAAAGCCCAAATCTCTGCTTCAGCTCATGTGGATTGCTTTCCAGGACAAAGTCTTGATCATTCTTTCAATTGCAGCTGTGGTTTCCTTGGCTCTAGGATTGTATGAGACTTTTGGACAACCCCCAGAATATGATAGCGAAGGAAGACCTATGCCCAAAGTCGACTGGGTTGAGGGAGTTGCTATCATTGTTGCCGTTATCATTGTCGTTGCTGTCGGCTCAGTCAATGACTGGCAAAAAGAAAGACAGTTTGTCAAGCTCAACAAAAAAAAGGAGGATAGGCATGTTAAAGCCATCCGTAATGGCTCACCTTTGGAAATTTCTGTTTTTGACATTCTAGTAGGTGATGTTCTGATTGCTGAGCCTGGTGAATTAATCCCAGTAGATGGTGTTGTTTTGACCTCCAATGGCTTGAAATGCGATGAATCTGCAGCTTCTGGTGAATCAGACGACTTGAAAAAATATACTGCTGAAACTGTTGAAAAGTTAGCTGCCTCTGATGTGCACTTGAATCCTACCAATAAGCGCCTTGACGCTTTTGTTCTTTCTGGTGCAAGAGTTGTCGAAGGCACAGGCACTTATTTGGTAATTGCTGTCGGACCTAACTCTATGCATGGTCGAACTATGCTTTCTCTGCAGGAGGATCCTGACTCTACTCCTTTGCAAGAAAAGTTGAATAACATTGCTGAAGGTATTGCCAAGGCTGGTATACTTGCTGCTCTTATTCTCTTCATTGCTTTGATGATTAGATTTTTTGTCAACCTTCACCATTCGAAACAAACGTCCTCGCAAAAAGGCGAAGCTTTTATGAATGTGCTGATTACTTCCATCACAATTGTCGTCGTAGCAGTGCCTGAAGGACTTCCATTGGCTGTCACTTTGGCACTAGCTTTTGCAACCACAAGAATGCTGAAAGACAACAATTTAGTAAGAGTCCTCAAGGCTTGTGAGACAATGGGTTCAGCCACTGCTATTTGCTCTGACAAAACTGGAACACTTACGCAGAATCGAATGACAGTTATCGCAGGTATTTTTGGCTCTACTCCTTTTTACGTTGACACACAAGCTCGTCAGCCTCCTACTTCGGCTGAGACCGTCGACGCAGATGATGCTGCATCGGTTCAAGAGGCTGTCAGAGAGCAGTCTAGAATCAAAATTTCAGGAGACGCTCCTGAAGTTGTTCTTGCAAAATTTCCTGATAATGTAAAAACTCTTTTGCTTGAGTCGATAGCTCTAAACTCCACTGCATTTGAAGCACCGCCGGATGTTCGAGAAGCTTTTGTTGGTTCTAAAACAGAAGTCGCCATGTTGACATTTGCCAAAGACTTCTTGTCTTTGCATGATTTGAAGGATTATCGAAAGCATGCCGACGTTGTTAGCGTTTTTCCTTTTGATTCTAGAAGAAAGTACATGGGTACAGCAATCCACGAAAGTTCTGCAAGTGACCAAGTAACATTGCTTCTAAAGGGTGCTTCAGAAGTGGTTCTTGGGAAAAGTCATCAATATCTCGATCCTATCAACGGTAATGAATCCGTCATCACCCCTGAGGTCCGTGAAAAATTCAATGGTAGAATTTCCGATTATGCATCACAATCTCTTCGAACTATTGGTATTGCTTATCGATCCCTGAGTGCTCAAGAATTTCAAGCTATATCTCAATTGCCGGAAGAAGAAGCTTATGCTAAACTTTTCACACAGTGCACATTTGTTGGGTTAGTCGGTATTATGGATCCGTTGAGACCCGGTGTCAAGAGAGCTGTCGAAACGTGTCAGAAAGCTGGTGTTACCGTTCGTATGGTTACTGGTGACAATTTGACAACAGCAAAGGCCATTGCGAAAGATTGTGGTATTTTGACTGGCCAAATGATCGACGAAGAGCCAGAGATTGCTATGGAAGGACCCGATTTCCGGAAGCTAGACATTTTTGAAATGAAGCGAATAGTCCCGCGCCTTCGTGTATTGGCGAGATCTTCACCTCAGGACAAGAAGAAATTGGTTAAATATCTGAAGAGCTGCGACGAAGTCGTAGCTGTTACCGGTGACGGTATCAATGATGTACCTGCGCTGAAGGCTGCTGATATTGGTTTTTCTATGGGTATCGCGGGTACCGAAGTCGCTAAGGAGGCATCCGAGATCATTCTCATGGATGATAATTTTGGTAGTATTGTCAAAGCCATGATGTGGGGTCGAACTGTTAGTGATGCTGTCAAGAAATTCTTACAGTTCCAGCTTACTGTAAATGTAACTGCTGTTCTTCTCACGTTTGTTTCGGCAGTTGCTAATAGTGACAACACATCTGTCCTTACCGCTGTTCAACTTCTGTGGGTTAATCTCATCATGGACACATTTGCTGCTCTTGCATTGGCTACTGATCCTCCTGCTCCATCGGTGCTAGAACGGCCCCCTGATAGCAGGAAGCAAGGCCTTATCACAGTGACAATGTGGAAGATGATATTTGGTCAAGCCATTTTGCAGTTGGTTATCACATTTGTGCTGCATTTTGCTGGCCACCAAATATTTTTCCATGGGCAGCCTAAACTTTTTGGCAGCCAGCAAGAAGAACTCAATGCAATGGTGTTCAACACTTTTGTCTGGCTTCAATTTTTCAACATGTTTGTTAATCGACGTTTGGATAACAGAATGAACATCTTTGAAGGCATTACCAAGAACTTTTTCTTCATTGGAATCATGCTCATCATTGGTGGTTTTCAAGTGCTCATCATGTTTGTTGGTGGTGCTGCTTTCAGCATTCGTCGATCTACTGGAGCCATGTGGGGCACCGCCATCATCTGTGGCCTGGCTTCTATTCCTTGGGCCATGTTCTTGCGAAAGATCCCTGATAGTTTTGTCAGCAAGTTGTATCCTAGCTGGATGGAGAGCATTGTTCATAAACTTACGTTTACTGGTTCCAAGGTTCCCGGTATCCATCTTGTGGAAGGAGATGATGAGAGTGCAATGGGCCTACCCAATTACAAATGGAATTATGGCATTGAGCGGGTTCGTGATGAGCTGGAGTTCATCAAGCGGGTCAAAGGCGGGCGTGTTAAAGCCCTCAAGTTCAAACCAAAGGACATTTATTCGAATATCAAGGAGTCACTTAGCCCAAGTAGTGCGAGCGAGCACAGCTCCAGCCCTGTCACAACTCTCGGAGCCAACATGGACCATTCCGGTGACTATCACACTGGTGTTACCAGTAGTAGCCAGGATGGAGATAACCGTTTGTTAGCAGTTCCTCAAAGTTCTTCCACAGGACTCGGTATACGCTCGAACAGCAGCCATTCCCTCAACAGCCAAGTTTCGTCACCAACAATTGGAGCATTTGCGATGATTCCTGCTATTGTAGGTGGAGCCGTAGCAGGTTGGTCCCCCCAGTTATCTGAGGAACAAAGCCAGAGCCAGGGCCAACAGCATCAAAAGTGAACAGAGAGGTGACTATTTAGGTGATTGTGAAAGAAATATGCGTTTATGTTTTGTTTTATAGTAATATTTTGTTTGAGTTATTTAATGCTAATTTTAGAAAAAGTTTCCTTTTCCACTTTTTACAAAGCTGATCCCTTGAAGCCCATTGCGTATCTCGCTCATACGGTCGATTGCGGCGGCGCGGTTTCCCACCAAACTCTTTCGGACTCTAGCTCTATATAACAGGTCTAGGTGAAAAGAATTTCAACTTCATGTCTTTTCAAGGCGCTCAGAGTCGCGGGGCGATGCCATAAAAACAATCGTTCGCTTTGTCTCTGACAATCCTACGCGCTAGAGTATGCCTAAGAGTAAACCCTGCACTAGTTATTTAGCTTTTGCAAGTTTGTACCGGTCCTTTGAATCGAGCAATGATCACCTGATTTGCTACGTGATCCTTAACAAACATCTTTGTCCTTATTTATTATATAGTTTTGCATCAATAGATTCCTTTTTTCTCTGCTCTATTTTCAGTTTCAGCAAGTCTGGCAACGGGCAACATGTTGGCTTTTCGGTTTCTCCATGTTGCTCATAGAATCGGCTGCAACAAGCATACAGTGCATCAATGTACTTGGTGCACTTGGACTCATCATATTTGTTTCTTTGAATACAGTCTGGAAGGTTAGAGCTTTCTTGTCCAGCTAATCTCGTTCTTTGGCTTACTTTGAATGCTACAGGCTTCTGGTTTGCACACTGTCTCTAAGGCCATATTTGCGGTATTGACGGCAAAAGTTCTGCAATTCGTGACAAGCCCAAGAATGGCTCAGTCATGTGATGCCGAGGGGGGAGCAAAACATTCAGCGTATCAAGTAATTACAAATTGCGCAAACACTGTTCCAAGATGCGCTCAATTATTAAAGTTGATTCATTATTATTATGTGACGGCGTGGTGATGCTAGTGGGGGTTGAACTCCATAATTATATAGCTCTGGTTTTTCATGAATTGATGGTCTACTCTTCCATTTCGACTTTATCACAAGAGCAGAATAAATTGACATCTCCGTATGTGTCATCTAATCTGGTCACGCTAGGCCAGAATTTCCTGTCTCGAAGGTATGGTAGAGGATATGCTGCCAACTCTCGGGTATAAGGTCGGTCCCATTCAGTCTGGAGAAGATCCTTTGCTGAATGAGGTGCATTTTTCAAGACATTATTCTCCTTAGGAACCGCACCGGATTCGACGTCAGCGATCTCCTTACGAATGGAAATCAGTGCTTCACAGAATCGATCCAATTCCTGAATACTTTCCGACTCAGTGGGCTCAATCATCAATGTGTTGGCTACAGGCCAAGACATGGTAGGAGCATGGAACCCGTAATCCTGAAGACGCTTGGCAATGTCAATGGCTTCAATGCCGGCAGTTGCCTTGAATTGTCTAGCATCAATGATGAACTCATGGGCACATCTTCCATTCTCGTTTGTATACAAAATAGGATAGTGTGCGGCAAGCTTTTCCTTCATATAATTGGCATTGAGAAGAGCCAATTCAGTAGCCTGTTTCAGACCATCCGAGCCCATCATCTTGATATAGGCCCAAGGGATAGGCAAAATTCCAGCGGATCCCCAAGGTGCTGCTGATATGGCTGCAATAGAATTGTCAGTAGCCTTTTCCATACTCACTACATTGTGACCAGGCAAGAACTCTGTCAAATGCTCCTTCACACCGATAGGACCCACGCCAGGACCACCACCGCCATGAGGGATACAGAATGTCTTGTGTAAGTTCAAATGGCAAACATCTGCTCCGATCTCGCCTGGGGATGTCAGTCCGATCTGAGCGTTCATATTTGCACCGTCCATGTAGACTTGTCCTCCGGCATTATGAATCAGTTCAATAGCTTTCTTGACAGTAGGTTCAAAAGCTCCAAATGTAGAAGGATACGTGATCATGATAGCAGCGACATTTTTTCCATGCTTGGCAATCTTTGCTTCCAGGTCCTTCAAATCAAGCTCTCCGTTAGAGGTACACTTGATAGCAACAACCTTCATACCCGACATAGCGGCGGAAGCAGGATTAGTTCCATGTGCGGATACAGGAATGAGACAGATATTTCGATGGCCCTCGCCCTTCGACTCTAGATAAGCTCGAATTACTCGAAGCCCAGTATATTCGCCTTGAGCGCCTGAGTTAGGTTGCAGTGAAACTGCATCGAACCCAGTAATGTCCGACAAATCAGCTTCAAGCTCATCAATTAGCTCTTTGTAGCCCTCAGCTTGATCAAGAGGTGCAAATGGGTGCAAGCTACCAAATTCGGGCCATGTGATAGGAATCATCTCGGTGGTAGCGTTCAACTTCATAGTGCAAGAGCCCAAAGGAATCATGGAATTGGCCAAGGACAAATCTTTGGACTGAAGATGATGAATGTATCGTAGCATTTCTGTCTCTGTGTGATATTGATTGAACACAGGATATTTCAAGAGTTGTTCAGAAGAAGTTGCCTCACGAGCCTGAGCTCCTGAATAGGTTTCCAAAGAAACATCCGAAGCAAAGCTGGCAGAACCATCAGAAGAAAATATGCTGATAAGATCTTTCAAATCAGATTCACTGACAGTCTCATCCAAAGACAAAGAGATTGTCTCCTGATCGACCTTGTTCAAGTTAATTTGATAGGTTTCAAGAGCTTTTTTCAGAATTTTGTCACTATCACCAACCTTGACAGTCAATGTGTCGAAGTAAGTATCATTGACAATCTCATATCCGGCACTGGAAATGGCTGATGCAAGATATTTGGTCAATGTATGCACTCTATTGGCAATCTCCTTCAAACCCTCTGGGCCGTGATAGACAGCATACATGGCAGCCATGTTGGCAAGCAGTGCTTGCGCAGTGCAGATATTGGAGGTAGCATTCTCTCGTCTGATGTGTTGTTCTCGAGTTTGCAAAGCAAGTCGATAAGCAGGGTCTCCAAGACGATCCTTCGACTTTCCAACCAATCGTCCTGGCATCTTACGCTTATCAGAATTTGCTACTGCAAAGAAAGCGGCATGGGGTCCACCGTATCCAAAGGGGACACCAAATCTTTGAGAGTTTCCAAGAGCAATATCGGCCCCAAAAGAATGAGGAGATTCTAGAACAGTCAAAGCAAGCAAGTCGGTAGCAGCAGATAAAAGACCTCCAGCAGCATGTACATCTTTAGCAACCTGCGACCAGTCCTTGACAGAACCATCAGAGCTGGGGTACTGCACCAAGGCACCAATGGCCTGCTTGTAATCATCAGCATTTTCAGGAAGGCCAACCTTAACTTCAATAGCAAGAGGGCTGGCTCTACTTTTCAATACAGCCACTGTCTGATCATGGACACCACTATCGACATAGTAAATAGCTCGCTTGTTCTTTCCTTTGAAAGTAGCAGCAGACATGATCATTGCCTCAGCAGCCGCGGTACCTTCATCAAGAAGAGATGCGTTTGCAACTTCCATTCCAGTGAGATCAGCTACCAAAGTCTGGTAGTTTAAAAGACTTTCTAGTCGACCTTGAGCAATTTCGGGCTGATAAGGAGTGTACGAAGTATACCATTCGGGGCATTCCAATATATTTCGTTGGATGACACCCGGAACGATGGTTCCATAATAGCCTTTACCGATATAGCTTCTGTAAACTTTGTTCTTAGATGCAATCTCTCTGAGACGTTCAAGAAGCTGGGACTCGGTGAATCCCTCAGACGGGCTGATATTCAATCGCCGTTTAAATAGGACATCGGGGGGGACTACAGCCTCCACAAACTTGTCAACACTTGGATAACCGACCGAGTCGACCATTTTCTGAATCAGCTGGTCAGAATCAGTGCCATTGTGTCTTCTTTTATAAGTATCTAGAGGTCGCAGAGCTGATCGAGCTGTGGAATATGCAGCATATTGAGCAGCTGCTCCTCGGCTAATTGGTAGTAATCGGCGGCAGCCGTTCCTCAGCAGACGAGATGAGATCATTACAGTTCAGATAAAATTTGATAAAGAGGCCAACAATTAGATAATCTAGTAGGACAATATCAAGTTCCGATCTGAATAGAATGTGACTTATAAGAAGTTAAAATCGCTAATAGAAAGTTTTTGCTTTGGAGGGAGCCAATTCGTTTCTCGGCTCTGATAATAAAAAAATTAGTGACACGGGTCTGCTGATAACAATTTTCTCTTTTGCAGAATATATGTTTTGCGCGCTTTGACCCCTCTGTTAGTTAAATACAATCAATCAATGATGAAACCTCGAGAAGGTAATTACTGGCAATTGAAACAGAATTTTCTCTCAGAGAAGTATAGTATTAAATATAAAGAACATGTTTTCTTCACCGAGAACCGTGTACTTTTCACATGTTTCTGTACGCAAAAAAACCGGATAACAGGGTTGACTCGGGTTTTCGCCAGCACGGAGCCGGGAGTCATTGAGCCACGTGATGTAATCGGCAATCTGACGTCTCACTGTCGCGTTGAACAACGAGCTGCACAATCACTGGAGCAGACAGCAGAAGTAGTTATTAGTACAGGTGAAATCAATAAAATCCAATATGCTCTTGCTACTTGTATTAAATGGTATTACAGATACTGGATGTGTCCATTCATAGAATAATCATTAATTGCATACAAAGATACATAAGGATTTCTTAAATATGCAAGAACATAAATTAATAAAATGCGAGTCGTAATTTTGTTGTTTATGGCGATGGCTTCAGCTTTTTAGGAGTCGTAGGAGGCACCAGATTGCTATTGCCATTTGCATTGCTCGTGCCAGTGGTCGCTTCAGTGACAGTAGATGGGTTACTCCTATTATTGGTGTCCTCCATCTCATTCAGTGGTGTGCTTGAAGCGCTTTTGGTTTCCTGTAATCGTTTAACGCCGTGACTGGGTTTATTTGCTTCCGGTTCATAATCTTTCTTGTCGGATGCGAACAGCTTGCTCAAAGAGGACGTCACCCCACGAATAACTGATGCCTTCTTTTTCTTACTGGAATCAGTGACAGGAGGAAATGCATATGTACCTTGAAGCCTCATAACCATCCTTTCATAATAGCTGTCCAAAAGATGGCCCTGTGGAACAATTCTATAATCCACTCTTGTCAGAAATTCTACTTCCAGGAGATTCATTTCTACCTTGGAAAGACCACCAACTCGAGCGTAATGAGAGTTAGTACAGAAAGAATCACAAAGACCTTTCGATGCTACCATTGCTGCTGTGATCATGAATCGATGAACAGTCAGCGAATTAATGTTGAAGGTTGAATAAGTCTGGCATAAAAGATCAATGAAGTAAATCATCGTGATCAAAATCGACTTTTCCAGGGTACAGAAACGGATAATTCTGACGATATACTCTTGAATAGAAATACCAGGGACTGATCGAGAATGGAATCGTGTGAGTTGATCGGGGTTAAATGGAAGAGTGTCATTGATAGTCACCAAATCTTGCAGCATAGAAGATACCAATATAGCAAGATCAGACATGGGACAGTCAAAATAATCTCTAGGAACAAGCTTTGCTGAATTCAATGGCCCTCCAGCACCTCCAGAAGGTGGTGGGGATTTTGTTTGAATGACTTGATGGGTGGCTGCAGATGGCGAATCACCAGTATGAGGAATATGAGCACCAGCTTCAGCAGGAGACTCACTAGTCCCCAGAGCCTTTCCTTTTCCTTTGATTCCTAAAGTGTCAGAGTGTGTCGAAGTTCTATCAGGCAACGGCTCTACCTTTTTGCGTCCAAAAGCCGGCATTTTGACAGGACTGGTATAAGAGACAAAGCAGGTTGAAAGAAAACGATTTCCAGCATAAACAGAGCTGATGCAAGTGAATGTATTTAAGACCAGCGATTCAAGTAATATCACGTCGATGACAGAATTACAAGACAATTAGAGCCCATTCCAGTGCGCAACCAGCGCACCTTCTTGAAGAAATTCAATTACTACGCTGCTCAATAAAGCAAGCTTCCGTAGTGATCCTCAAACTATTTTACGGAGAAAAAAATGTCCAGTCTTTTTAGTAATGTAGGAACAATCAGTTTCGCAAAATCTTCCCGAGATGCAATGGCTCAAGTTGATTATTGGCGTCGAGCAAGAAAAAAAGAGCACTAGTTCGTTTGTTCTCTACAGCCTTTCAAGCGTCCAATCGAAGTGATCAGAGGGGCCATGTTTTATTAGCCGCACCAAACTTAGTACCAACAACCATCAGCAAGGCTGGTTGCGTCGTGTTTGTTGCGGGGTTTTTTGCTCCGGATAGTAGTGATTAAATCACTTTTTGTAGTTATATACCAAAGTTGATCGTGTTCTGCTAATGGCTAGCTCAAATAAGGGGATCAGTCGAGGTCACGTTTTCCCGTCGGCTTCCGTGGTCTCTCGCCAACGGTTTTTTATTACGCCCATTAACAACACCAATTAAAATCCAACTGATGCTGATTCTGTGGCCCCTACGGTCTTCTATCAGCAGCTTTCTCAAGCCGATAGAACAATCGAGCCTCCGGCTGCGGGTGGGTGGTAAAGGGGCAGCCGTGTTCGCTTTGCACAGAGCCAGTGATAGGCGAGGCTAGGCTGGGCCTATTTGAGCCATTGGAGAATCTAAGAATCAGCTAAGAAAAATACAGATTGGATACTAAATCGAATGTTTATAAACTGTCGGCAGCCTTTGTTTTCTTTTCTCTTCTTGAAATTTTGATTAATAAAAGTTCGTTTTCTATTGTTTTTGTTAGCTGCTATGTAGCCCAGGGTGTGCTTAGGCTAGCTGTTCCGTGCATGAGAGATGAACGAACCCCTTACGTCTGGAAGGGCTATTTTCTCAGTTTTTTACAGATTTACAAGCTAACAGTTATGTTGCTTGCTTCCAAGATATTTTTTAAACATTTATATCATTAAACTTGCTCACTGTCTCTCTGCAATACTTTGGATCCAGGTTTTTCAAAAGGTGAGCGTGATCAGAAATCATTATATTGATACTCAGTTTATTCTTACATGGTTTCGTACAATTTGTAGAGTTCATAACACTGCTACACCTACAGGCTAGAACTCTATTTCCAGATGATCACTGAGAGTTACTTGTTTCTTTAGAGTTACAGTCATAACCTTGCTTGTTGAGTTGTAAGCATAGTTGGCATTCTCACTGTCACAATCAGAACCAGAATCAACATTCAAGAAAGTCAAGGTACTCAACGGCTGGGAAATTGTGTAGTTTCCACAAGGAGAAATATTTAGTTTGCCAGTACTGTACTTGAATGTAACTCGGGTGGAAGCAGTAGGCTCTTCAGACTCACCATCATCGACATAGAGCTCGCCTTCGGCATTTCCATTAGCATCAGGAGCAACGATCAGCTCCCAATCACCATCTCGAGATTCAGAAGTAGTATATCCAGGTTTTTGAGCGGGAAGAATCGAGCCGCCCCGGATATAGACAGGAATGTGAGTGATCGGGGCAGAAATTGTGACGTTGGTATTCGCTGGAACGTCGACAGCAGTCTGATTATACCAATCGTACCAAACGGTTCCTTCACCAGGGAAAACTCCTTCCACAGTCTCAACTAATGGCTCAAGAACAGGAATGACAAGAATGCTAGGACCAACCAAAAACTCGCTGGCGATTGCAGACAAAGAAGAATCAGGGAACTCCCATGACAGAGCTCTCAAGAACGTATCACCCTTCTCATGAGCATTCTCAAGAAGAGTGTAAAAATAAGGAAGAAGTTTGTATCGAATAGCCATGGCATTCTTGGCAGACTCTTCAACGGAAGACCATCGGAAAAACTCTTGGGGAATATATGCCCATCCATTGTGGTTTCGGTAGAAACTGAAGAAGGCATTCATTTGAGACCATCGAGAGCAGAGCTCAGAATCGGTGTTTCCGTTGAAGCCACAAGTATCTGTACCAAACATAGGGATACCGAACATGCTGAAGGAAAGAGCCTGTGAGATAGAGTATCTCATGAACACCCAATTAGCAGTGTTGTCTCCACCCCAGTGACCTGCATACGATCCGGAGCCAGGGAATGTAGAACGAGAAATGATAAATGGACGCTTTCCCGGGTGAGTCGCTTTCAACGCATCATAGGTATGCGTGGTCTCACCTAGTCCAAATAGGTTGTGCCAATCGTATTCCAAATAGCCATTATAATGTGTAGCATTTGGTGAAAGCGCATGTCCTCCAAGCTCATTGGGACTTTGATTGTTGTTAATAGCATAAGGAGGGTAGTTGATTTTTCGGGTATCTCCATTCACTGGCCCGTTAAAAGGAACTAGCGTGCTTGAAGGAGCTGCACTGGAAGCACTACTGGAAGTACTTGTTGCAGCTTCTGCAAGTACAGAAGATGAGGACTGTGCCATTAAAGAAGCCCATTCAGAAGCATTACTAACGGAAAATCCATCAGGATACGAGAAGCCGGGTGAATTATTCATCTCAATAGTCAAGATGGGGTTCAAAGCAAGATAATCAGATCCACAAGAACCAACACAGAATGAAGATACTTCGTTCATATCAAGCCAAATTCCATCAAAGCTGATGTCTTGGAACCATTTAGTGAATTCGCCTGTCCAGAAATCGGTGGTATTTACATGTGTCCAGTCAGGGAAAACAGTAAAACCAGGCCAAACGGCTCCAATGTATTCGGATCCATCCGGATTCTTAACAAAGATATCCATGGCATGACCATTCTCATATGTAGGATAAGTATCGCTCTCGTTGCTGGGGTTCGGGATGTAGATAGCTGCGTCAACAATTGGAACATAATGCTGAGACCCGTTGTGAACGAACTCCAAAAATTCCTTGAACTCAGGAAGCGAATATGTATTGAGATCAGTTGTAAAGTCCTTCCAGTTCTGCATGTAATCGATGTCACTCCAAATAGTCTCCAGAGGAATTCCATGGTCCTTATATTGCTCAACAATCCATTGAAGCTCGGTAAGATTAGAATATCCCCATCGGCACTGGTGGAATCCCAAAGTCCAATACTGCTGCATAGCTGGTAAACCAATTACTTCTTGGTACTGTCGAATGACTTCTTGCGAGGAGTTGCCAGAAAAAAAGTATAACTCTACGGTGCCACCAATTGTTCTCCAGGTCAGATCTTCTTCTCCCATTAATACTTCATGTGCATGAGCATTTCGGAAGTAAACACCGTGAGAATTTGCTGTTTCATTATATCTTTCTTCAAGATAGAAGGGGTGAGTACCATACAAGTTGGATTGCAGACCGTCACCAATATCAGCATTATAGAGAGTCCTAGTAGTATTTGGAATTATTTGCCATTCACCCATAAGTTCTCCCAACCCAAAAAGCTTATAGTCCTGAGGAAGAGGTGATTTGAATTCCAAGAATTGGTCTTGGAACACGATCTTGCTGCCCTCTGTCGAAAATAAAACATCTTGATTTGATTTTCTCATCACCTTGAACCAGAAAGGAGATTCACCGTATTCCAGCACCAAATCCTCATTACTAATCGTACCAGTGGCCGAGGCCCCTTCTGGAACAACGCTAGTGGGAAGAGTGTAGTAAGTTTCATTATCAGATGTGAGATGAGAAGGAACGATTTTAACAAGCAGCCTTTGTTCAGATTGATATTCAACGGTAAGATCCAGATTATCAATATCATTACCATAACTATTGCAGGCAGCACCAGCAAGCTGAAGTTTACCGGTAAAACCATTAGTAGAGTTGGTGATGGAAACCAAATTGTAGCCCGGGCATTCATCCTGAGAGTTGGGTGCAGTAGAATTGTCAATTGTTGGATTAATATCAACCCCAGTAGCCATCCATTCTGGCATATAAGTTTGAGAAGCAAGCGGGACCACCAAAGTTGAGTAATCATCAACCTCAGTTACAGTAGTATAAGCCGTGTATGATGCTTCATTAGCAGCAGCTATTAGAAACAGCAGGCCTGAAATGAAAACTCTGAAGAATTTTGAGCTCATTTCAAATTTTTCTAATATTTTTTGGATAATCGGTGGGGTGGAAACTGTTGATTCGTTTGGATGTCTTTATATATTAGCACTCCGCATGGCTGCAGAATTGCTTTTGTTACATAAGATTTGGACACAAACGGAAAGACTCGACTTTTTCCCCGCCTTCCATTTTCTTGCTGGTTGATCTCGGAGGATTTTTGCGATCTAAGCTCCGAATGCAGTCTGGCTCACTCATATTTGTGAACCAAGCGACCCCGCTTGTGTTTGATCAATAAGCCAACTCTTCTTGCATGCAGGATACCGTGAAGCTGCATGAATTCTTCCCGGCCAGCGGAGTTATCGCCCCGCTAGAGCAAAAATTGATTGAAAATATATATTGAAAACGCTTGTTTATATTTTCCTCAATCATGGTAAAGGAACTTTATAATTTTTTTCTTGTCAATGGTGCGTTACCTATTTTTCCGGTGTCCGAGATTTTTACGCTTGTGATTTTAGTTTATGCTCGGCTCAAGAGTGCAGACACATGCTTATGAACAGCTGTAGTTGGAGGCAGATGGGATGACGTCGGGCGCCGAAATTTCTTCCAAACTTGGCTTTGTCGCAGGGATTTGTCGAAATACAGAGGACTTATCACCGGCAATCAGTTGTAACATTCAGTGAGAAAAAACATTACGGTGCACACCAAACAAGTTAAGAGCTGGGAAAATCGCTAATGCAGCTACCTTCATACAGACATTTAATTTTCCTAATGTATTTTCTTTTGCTGAAATCATGGGATGTCTGCTTGTGACTTCTTTCATGCCTTTTGAAAACTCCACCAGCAATGGGCCCAACCGAAGACGGTCAAGTGCCAAAATACTCGCGTTAATGCCCATTAACAAACGCTGAGGGGGTCAGTTTTTGGGGAATATTATCCATCTGTCTCAAGCAAGAGAAGAAAAAGCCTAAGCCAGGGCGTGTCCCAAAAATTGTCCCGGCGGGCAGGAATAATTGTAACGACGTGCATCCCGCGGGATGCCGGTTTGCGGGGTAAAGACTAGTGATCAGACGGGTCGCACCGCAAAAAAAAAAAAAATGAATATGTTATTGACATCAAAATTCAAAACTAAAATTAACGACTAAAGTAACATATCAACTTAGAATCATGATTCTTGGATCACAGGGAATTTTTCCGAGGCTATTCGGGGTATAAAAGTATGGCATGGCATCCTCCTACATTTTCACTTAACGATGCATTGTAGTTATGTTTACCTATCCTGTTTATGAAACTGGACCCGCTTTCCGACAATGTCTCATAGGTACAGAAAAGAATCTCCGTGATGCATTGTATGCAGCAGAAGTAAAAAGCCGGTTTCGGCTTATGGTCCCATGTGGTTGCGTAGCTCTCCATGTCCAGCATGCTGATCATCCCCGCAGTCACGCTCAATTGATGCTACCAGATTTGACTTCACTTTACTCTGAAAGAAATAGTAATATAGCAAATATCGCTCAATCAGTGGTAAGATGGTATAGGAATAATAAAGAAGAAAAAATCACAGCAATTGGGTCACTCATGTTAAGAAGTAAAAGTAGTCCTTTCTTATTTCGAGACTTGCTATAACAGTATGTACTGGTGGTCTTTTGGCATGATCGGCAGAGTAGTATACAGACAATCAAAGGAATGTTTCGTCAAGCTAAGCATTATTTTAGATGGTTTTGAGGCGCACAAAATCAAAAATGACGGGCCGGATTAGCAATGTACACCGACTTGTCGAAAAAGGTGATAGGCTGCAACAGCATTGATCCACAAACTACATGATCACTAGCACGGCACAATCAATTCCGATCCCCGCTATCATATGTGGGGTAAAAGGAATTATATAGCATGACCATTTGAAGCTGCAGGCAAAAATTATAAAAATGATTTTTTTCCCTTTTAGGCTCCATACTCTTGTCACGAAAATAGCCCGATCTACCTGCTTAAAAGCTGTGGGGATAGGTTATCGATCCGCCGTGCTTATTGATCAACACACAACATTTTTTGTAACCTTAGGTCTTCTCTGCTTAGTTGGTGAATTTGAATCTTTTTACAATAATTCGTTGTCTCAAGGTTTCTGTCACCCCCTGACAGTTATAGGTTGTATGTCTTGATGACGTTTTTCAGCCATATAGGGTAGGGCATCATCACTCATCCTGTTTAGTCTGGGGTGCAGAAGGCTGATATGATGCTGTCGTCCCACCAACCACATCGCTGCAGCTGATGAATAAGACTGACCGTAAAAGAGTCGTACTGGCTTGCGACTCTTGTCGAAAACGAAAGAGGAAGTGCGATGGTGTTGAGCCGGTCTGTGGGCAATGCCTTAAGGTAGGAGCAGTTTGTTGCTATAATCGTAAGACTGATGGTCGTGTTCCGCCTAGTCGAGCGTATCTCAACGCAATACGCCGCAAACTAGAAATTCTGGAGAGTAAAGTGAAGCGCTATGAAGAGATTCTGGGGGTGAACACTGAATCTACAGCAGTTTCCACTGATATATTGCATGTGGTAAGTGGTGATGAGATTGATAGTAGATCTCCAGAAAGCATGGACGATACGCAGGCCGAGTCTGAGAATGACAAATTTGACAAGTACACTCGCCTCAATCTTGGAGAAGATGGTCAAATGCGTTCTTATGGTCCTCGAAGTGCTATGTCGTTTCCTTCGCAGAAACTGGATCTCTTCAGAATACCCGGCTGGAAAATTAGAGTTGATGCCTATGCCGACGCTGCGCGGCAGGGAAAAACTTTCACAATATCAGATGAGCTCAGAGATGAGCTGCTCGATCTTTTCTTTACTTTTCAAAACTCGACTGTGATGTTTGTTTCTCGATCCGTCTTTGAACGTCACATGGATAGCCATGGCTCATGTTTCAGTTTGGCCCTTTTGTCTGCTATGCTTGCCATAGGTGCTAGATTTTCCAATCGCTCAGAAACATGGGATCCCAAAAGTCAAGACCCCAGTACTGCCGGAGTGGCATATGCCGACTTGGCCAAGTTTCTTCTTCATTACGAGGAGGCCGCGCCGAATATTACCACCGTACAGGCATGTGGTCTGCTGTCTATTTTTTACATGATGACGGACCAAGAAGTGCTCACATGGAGTTTCAGTGGGATGGCCACCAGATTCGCTTTCGTTGCTGGAATAAATATGGAGTATAAAAGTATAGGTGGCCCCTCAAATGAAATCTCCGAGGAAGAGGATGAGGTGCGTAGAATTGCCTGGTGGGCGTGTTATGTACTAGAAAAATTGGTGAGCAATTGCATCGGACGACCTGTGTCTATCAAGAAGTACAACATCACCGCAGGTTTGCCAGGAAATGAGTATATCGAAGAACTTGGGTTTTTTTATAATCGCCATATTTCTGAGTCTAAACCGGAGACAGCAAAGCTTCTTTCTGACAGATCGTGTCGTTACCTGTCTCTCACACAGTTTATGATTGAGCTTTACATGACTTGTGATGAGCCACTGAATCAAATTTACCTTGCTTTCAGACCTCAGCCGCAATCTGAAACGGTTAAAGTCATTGATGTGTGTGATCTGGAACTGATTGAGTTTGAGAGAGGGCTGCCAATTTTTCTGAGGTTCAGCCAAAGCCGTCCAAGTCAGCAGCTACCACACGTATACTCTCTGCATTTGAGATTTCATCAGGTTCGAATTTTAATGCACAGAGTCATGTTCATCAGAGTTAATAAGCCTGTTGTTGCTATCGACCAAGAGGACAGGTATCAAAAGACGTGTCGAACTTCTGCAAATGCAATATGCAAAATTATAAAAGAATTTGACGCTCTTTATGGCTGGCAGTATTTGGATTTTGTTGCCCCAGATTCAATCACTGCAGCTGCCATTGTACATATGTATCTTCTTCGAGCACCCCATCCTGACATTGCTGGTACTGCTCAGCGAAATTATGCGTTATGTGTAACTTGTCTGCAGTCAGTTGTACAAAGGAACTTAATGGCTCGGCGATTCCTCCGAGTCTTAGAATTGCTCGCTGAAGACTGGGGTGTGACAGTTTAAAAGCACTCCTTTATTTATAAACATTTACGAAGCGAACGACCAAAAAATCTAAATTCTCTATACTATATATTTCAATGAGAGTACTTGAAATAAGGAGACCTATCACCCAGCTTGACAAGCTCGCTCAGTGGCACATCATTATACTTACCAGAAGCTATATCGGCTGCTCTCTGTTTGTTGATTCGCCAGTAAGCCACATTAATAATTGTCATGGCAATGATACCCATTCCAATAAACATCAGCTCCATTCCATATCCAAATAAGTATCGGGGAGCATCTTGAGCCCGGAAAAAATTAACACAGTAAGCACCGGACATGTTACCCAAGCCAATCTGTAAGGCCATTGAAACACCACGCTTGTGTTTTCCTTCAACATTAATAGCTAGCCAAGAAATCATGGCAGGGAAAGCGACAAAGCTGGCTGCTGTTACCAAAAATATACCACCATATACACTTTTCGGATGAGTCTTCACGTCCATGCCCATGGCGACACCGTAGCCAATTATCTCCAAAATATAACAGGCAAAAATTACAGGTGATCGCAGATTAAACTTGTCAGCCAATTTAGCTATCAGAATAGTTAATACGGAAGCGCAGACATATGGTGGAACAGACATCAACTGAGCATGGGCTGCTGTATAGCCCATGCTTTTAATAATTGTCGGAAGAAACACACTGAGGGCATATATTGTTGTCACCACTGACATATGAACAAACCAATGGCAAACCCATTGCCAATCTTTCAAAGCTTCGAGAATGTATACTCGTTTTGAAGTTGGCTCGTCAACCTCGACAAAAACTTCGCCGCTATCAGCTGGAACGCTGTAACTTTCCTTTAACAACTTATTCATGACAAACACACGCTCCTCTTCTGTCAAAAAAGAAGCATCTTCAGGATAATCATAAATGAAAAAATAAGCCAATAGAGCGATGATAACAGTAGCAATCCCTTCTAAGTAAAAAATCCATCTCCAACCAGCTTGGCCCCCAATGCCATCCATGAATCCGATACCATAGGCTAGCAAGCCACTAAAAGCACCAGCAATACTAGCAGCAGCATAAAACAGTGCTTGTCTATATTGTATCTCACGTTTTCCGTACCATCTAGTCAAGTAGTAAGCAACTCCAGGGAAAAGACCAGCCTCTGCGATGCCCAAGAAAATTCTCGCAACAATTAAACCTTGATAGCTTTGAACAAGACCGGTCAAGGTGATTACAATTCCCCAAGCAACCATGAGAGCAGGAAGATATATATGTGGCTTCAGTTTCATGATTAAGTAGTTACTGGGGAGCTCAAATGGTGAGTAAGTCAGATAGAAACAAGTCAGGACGATATTGAATTGATTGCCAACAAGATTAAGATCTGTAGCAAGACCTTCAATCTTAGCATTCCCGATATTTCCTCTGTCTATAAATGACAGCAAATACAAAACAGTAACACCAGGAATCAAGTGCCAGTCAAGTTTTCTCAAAAGCTTCTTATTGTCAATTGCACAGTTCTCATCCTCGAGAATTTCTCCTTTACCGGAGTCGGTAATGAGATGATTCAATTTCTCATCTTTAATGCTCAGAGTCATTTTTAATCTAATTTGTGTAGATTTGTTATGGCATTGGTTGGTCTATTTGCTTGGTTATTAAATAGTTTTCCTGCTTATCTCAAGATAAGCTCTTTGATCTCGTTTACACCACCAACACATTTCTCGATGTAGTCATTGTAGATGTGAGAACACGCCAACTCCATTTTCCACAGAGTAAAACAGCTTGTGAAATCTATTGATTGCGGTTAATGGTTCCCACCGAGCGGTCGATATACCTAATTGAGTAAAGCACTTCATGAATCACACGCGGAAACAAGTAGCCACCAATATTGAGCATGTGTAATGTGAATTATTTTCAATTTTTTATACGGAAACCAGTTTCCGTAAAATGGCCTTTTCAATTCTGAAAAAATATATAAGCTGCTGATAATCCCGCTTAAAATTTTTATCTACTGAATTCCAAAATTAAACATGTCTCTTCCTATTTCTAAAGTAGCCGCTTGCCATATCGCACCAGTATTCCTTGACAAAGCTGCAACACTCGAGAAAGCTGCAAAGTGGATTGTTGAAGCTCATGAAAATGGAGCTGATCTGGTAGTTTTTCCAGAAGTTTTTGTACCTGCTTTTCCTATCTGGAGTGCCGCAAAAGCTCCAATTGATAACCACCACCTGTTTCAAAAACTGTGTGAAGAATCTTTGTATGTTGACGGACCAGAAATCCAAAAGATTCAAGAGATTTGCAAAGATCTGAAAATTTTGGTCTGCCTCGGATTTAATGAGAAGTCTCATGCATCAGTCGGCTGTCTGTGGAATTCCTTTGTGCTGATCAATGATGACGGTACAATTCTGAGCCACCACCGAAAGCTTGTTCCTACATTTTATGAAAAGCTCACCTGGGCCTACGGAGATGGAAGTGGAATCCAAGCTGTTGATACCCGAATCGGAAAAGTTGGAGGTCTAATTTGCGGAGAGAATACCAATTCTTTGGCCAAGTTTACTCTCAACGCTGAAGGTGAAAACATCCATATTGCATTATGGCCCCCTGCTTGGCCCACACGAAGACCTGGTGATGGAGCTCAGTTCGACGGAATTACTGCCAACAAGATCCGAACTGCTTCCCAGTGTTTTGAGGCCAAGTGCTATGGTATCCTGTGTTCCGGCTTTATTGACCAGGCCATGAAAGATTTCTTGATCGCAGACGACCCATCCAACAGAGAGGTCTATGAAAACCTAGCACAAAGTGCTACTATGTTTTTAGACCCTACTGGTAATGAGATCGGCGATAAGTTGGTTGATAAGGAAGGAATTGCTTATGCCACCTTCGATCTCAACAAGTGTGTTGAGTTGAAGCAACTCCATGACACTGCCGGCTACTACAATCGGTTTGATGTTTTCCAGCTTCATGTCAACAAGTCTCAGAATGTTCCTATTCATTATTTCAATCCTCAAGTTGGAACAAATGTCTCTCTCAAAACAGTGGGCGAGCCTGACTCCAATTAAGTGTACAACATATCTCTACATGAACAGATCAAGTCTATTTCGTATCTTTAGAAATGAACAATACATGCTCTATAATTGAAACAATGAAACACTAACACAATAGTTCTACTACAGAGACAACAAGGCACCTGCACGATGTCGAATACCGAAGTCACAAATCAGCATATCTAGACGTACAATTTACTGCTACTACCTATAATCTACTTATATAAAAAGTTACTTTTTTTGAACAAAGTAGAAAGCGTTGTGAGAAATTCCTCAGCAATGCGCTTAGAAGCACTTTCGGTGGACAATAGAAGGTCCAAACTCGTCGTACTCCTGCTTGGAGATCCACATCTGTTGGAAGGTACCCAAGGAAGCCAAGATAGAACCACCAATCCAGACGGAGAACTTTCGTTCGGGAGGAGCAACAATCTTGATCTTCATAGAAGAAGGAGCCAAGGCAGTGATTTCCTTCTGCATTCGCTCGGCAATGCCGGGGTACATGGTGGTACCACCAGACATGACGATGTTGAGGTACAAGTCCTTTCGAACATCGAGATCACAGTTCATGATAGAGTTGAAAGTGGTCTCATGGATACCAGCAGCTTCTCGGCCAAGCAAAGAAGGATGGAACAAAGCTTCGGGAGCTCTGAATCGCTCGTTGCCAATGGTGATAACATGACCATCGGGAAGCTCGTAAGACTTCTCCAAAGAGGAAGAGAGAGAAGCAGTCTGCAACTCCTGCTCAAAGTCAAGGGCAACATAACAAAGCTTCTCCTTGATTTCTCGGACAATTTCACGCTCAGCAGTGGTGGTGAAAGCATAACCTCGCTCGGTCAAAAGCTTGACCAAGTAGTCGGTAAGATCTCGACCAGCCAAGTTGATTCGCATGATGGCGTGAGGAATAGAGAAACCAGCGTAAATGGGGACAACGTGGGTAACACCATCACCAGAGTCCAAAACAATACCAGTGGTTCGACCGGAAGCGTAAAGAGACAAAACAGCCTGGATAGAAACGTAAAATGCAGGGACATTGAAGGTTTCGAAAATAATCTGGGTCATCTTCTCTCGGTTGGACTTGGGGTTGGAAGGAGCCTCAGTCAACAAGACGGGGTGTTCCTCGGGGGCTTCTCGAAGCTCATTGTAGAAAGTGTGATGCCAGATCTTCTCCATATCGTCCCAGTTGGTGACAACACCATGCTCAATGGGATATCGCAAGGTAAGAATACCTCGCTTGGACTGGGCTTCGTCTCCGACGTAAGAGTCCTTCTGGTTCATACCGACCATCATACCGGGGTGTCGAGCTCGACCAACGATAGAGGGAAAGACGGCTCGAGGAGCATCATCTCCGGCGAAACCGGCCTTGCACATACCGGAACCATTGTCGATGACGAGCTAATAAAACGTTAGTAACAAGAAAGTGTCATATTATTGTGTGCAGCTTTGCCGTATTTTTTTGGTTCTTGTTTTTTGGGTGTGGCGACATCCATCATTTTATGGCTGGTATTGACAGTGGTTGTGTAAATTCGTGCCATAATTTTAACAGGGGTATTTACTGGCAGAAACCACACCCAATCACGACTCAACGCGCAGTGCGACGACAGCAGCAGCAGCAGCATAATCCAATATAAATACATACGGCAGCGACTTCTTCTGTTTCAGGTGTTAGTAAGCATTCAATTACATATCATATCTTGATTCCTGGTGATGATGGTGGATGGGATTGATGGAAGGCTTAGTGGCTGCGGCCACCCTCGGAGTAGTTGCTCAGAGGAAAACCCACTGCCACGCCTCCTTGTTCGGGGGAATCCATAACGACGGCAAAGCAAAAAAAGCCATAACCAAAGCATCCATCAACATGGTAATGTATATAATCATGTCAAGCACCAGCCAATTCCTCGGCAAACCGTGTGTCCAGTCTTATGGATTTGCTGTCCGGTCTGGATGCTAGTCTGTCCGTGGCAGGTTTTGGATGAAATTTCAACAGACTACCACCTATCCACGAACGACAATCAATCCATCAAAAGCAATCACAGCTATCATCAAGAACCAGTAGAATCAATCGATCCTCTCAATCGATCAATCCGTCATTGGATATCCACTTACCTTCCATTTTGACTTGATTCGATAGGTTTTGGAAATCTAATCAAAAACCACGCGGGTGTGTAGATGTTATAGAAGGAAGAAAAGGGAGGACAGCAAAGGACAGCACAAGCGCTCCCAATTCCCTGCGTAGATCAGGGCACAGCCTGTTCTGGCGGCTTAGCCCACCCCACCCACCACCAGCCAGCCGCCCGGAGCCAACCCCCTTTATCAGTATGGTGTTGGAAAAATAGGTCGCTCTGCTGCGCCCAGCTATTGATTCAAATGTGCAGGAAACAGCAGCTGGTTGCCGCCTACTTGGACCATAACAGCCTGCTGCAAATTGACATGATGTAATTGGCTCCGGAATTTCCCCGGCGCGCGTCATCTAAGACCTGTTTTGAGGCATGTGCTTTTTTTCCTGCCTGCTGCTGCTACAATGTCTTTTTGTTTTTTGTTTTTTGTGGTCTTGGCCACGACTGGTACCTGCTATTTTGCCTATCGGAGTGACTCGGTACCTGGTTCCGTCTGGTCCGATTCCCAAGCTCTCAACCGTCTAGCTCTAGCTAGAAACCAATCCCATGTGGTGTAGACATGATTGCACTATGAATAGATAGCATTGACTATTGGAGTAATGGTGGGAAACCCCTCGGCTCCTCACCTTACAAGAAGATTTCCAAGAACGGCATAAAAGGGAGAGAGGGCTGTTTTAAGAAGGCGATCCTCATAATGGAGCGAGAGGGTTTGTTATAGGTAGCTAGCAAGTAGCTAGTAATAAAATGAGACTTGGAGTCAATGGAATAAGACATCTAATTGATATTTTTTTTTTTTTCGGTTTATTTTTCAATCTATTAGCTTAGACTAGAATGGAGGACCATATATGCATGTAGAAATGTATCACTTCATGAATGTTCAATATCCTCCCAGTTTCGACCCTTGACATTCTGCAATTCCTCGACAGTCATGACCTTTCCAGTAGTGAAATATCCAGAGTGGATTTTGGCGTCAATTTCCACTCGAGAATCAGGAGGAATCATCTCTTCTGGGATGGGCACTCGTTCAATGATGGGGATACCCTGTTCGACAATGGCATCGTGCTTCATATTGGACATGGAGAGCATGCGGTCGATTCGCTTAATACCCAAAAAGTGAAGAATATCAGGCATCAGAACCTGGAATCTCATGTCCTTAACACCAGCAATATTTTCAGTACGCTTGAAATACTCGGCAGCAGTGTCACCGCCTCTCTTTCGGGCATTGTACACCAAGTACTTGGTTACCTCTCCAAGAGCTCGGCCCTCTTTTCGGAAGTAAATAACCACACCAGATCCACCATTCTGAGCCTCCTTGACAGCCTCTGCAATACCGAAAATCAAATAAGGTCGGCAGGTGCAAATATCTGATCCAAATACATCTGATCCATTGCACTCGTCGTGAACTCGCAGTGCCAATCGATACTGCTCATCAGAAACCTTGGCAGGGTCTCCAAAAATATAAGCAGTCATGCCTCCAATAGGAGGCAAGAAAACCTTGATATCAGGTCGAGTGAGCAATTCGGGGTAAGATCCTCCAGTATCTTCGAAAAGAGCTCGTCTCAAAGTAGATTCGTCAATGCCAAATCGCTCTGCAACACCAGGCAAATACCAGACGGGTTCGACAGCAACCTTGGTGACGGCAAGATCACCGTCCTCGTTGAGAACAATCTTTCCATCTACCTTCAGCTCGCCTGAGGTGAGGAGATCTTTCATCTCGTGCAACTGCATGTGAGCCTTGGTCACTGCAATAGTCGGCTGCAGGGAAAGATGCTCCTTGTCAGCAATCTCAGAGAATACCCAAGGTGCTACATGACCATAAGGATCAAGCGAGACAATCTTTTTGGGGTCTCCCCATTGAGGAAAGGGTCCAATCTCAACAGGAGGCTGAGCATTGGTGAAATCGGGACGGTGGTCACGAGACAAATCATTGATGGCAACAGCAAGGGCATGGTAAATGGAATAAGAGCCAGAGTGAGCACCAATAGCGTTTCGTCGCTTAATGGTGTTGTTATCCCGATTGACAATAATGGGTCCCCGCTCCAAGGGGGATGGGGCACCCCACTTCAAAGGGATGGGATTGATACCATTCTGACCGGGATAAGTGGTGATGACAATTCGATCGCCCCACTTATTCGTGGTAGTAGGAATCACGGGTTTGGCTAGTGTGGTAGTTGGAGACTTGGGCACGACATCCGATCCATCAGAGATGTCGGAGTCTCGTCGCTTAGTCTGAACGCTATCAACGCGGGATTCGAGGTTGCTGATAGAGTTGAGAAGAAACTTGTTAGAACCTTCGACCTTCATAGCGAGATTCTTTTGCTGTTGAGCAAGATTCTCAACGGATGCCAGAATCTGGCTCAAGATTTGTTCTTCAGACATGCTGGCAGTAGGCATGAGAGGGTGTAGGTTGGTTGCGTTTAAAGTAGATCTATAATCACAGTTACAACAGTTATCAAGTAAGTCTAGTCACAAACAAAAGTCTTTCGTATGATGCGAATCTTCAAACCAGTAAGGGTCCTCCGATACGGACAAAGAGAGAAAAAGAAGAAGAGGAGAATGAACAATTGACGGTTCAATATCGCCTATTTATACTTTTGTTGTGGTATCACGTTTCTGGTGTTGTGTAATTACCTGTGCCGGGGCCCGCCGCCGATAAGGATGGGTCAGTGTGTGTTGCGCTTATCGGTGATAGAGGGGCCGGGCCACCTGATAGAACTGACATGATCTAGGAAGAGCTCAGATAACGAGCGCATATTCAGTGTGTCGCAGTAGTGCAGGCGCGCTATTTTTCAAACTTTCTTAGTCAATAAAAATTTCACATCATTCGTTATGTTGAATCGAGAAAAGCACGTTCTATCCAAATGTATTGTTATTGTTCTTACTGCCTGATGCAGCCATGCCTATCGACACCCCATGACATACGAAACAAGGAAGCTCCAACAAACTCATGTTTTACACTGACTATACCAGATTGTCATTAAAATCTCATAAAGTCAGCAGACGCTGATCTTCAGCGCCAGTTAGGGCACCGCCCGGTGGCTCGCTCGCTCGCCCGCCCACTCAATGCAACGTTCATCGGTGCTGAACGTCGGCCCCGTCGGATATCCCCTCTGGAGATGCTCGGCGCCGCAGGGCCCTTGGGCATCGACCGAACGATTCAGCTGGCTTGGTATCAGCATGGTGACAGCATGCTATTGGCGGCAAAACAGGCATCTACTGTTCATTCACTACGTAAATTTCTATGAAGGAATCAAGTTTAATATTTCCCAGGATTCTGATAGTCTTTTTTGGCCTGTGCAAAGATTTGTTACCCCGCCCCATGCATATTTGTATCTACTTGAGAACTACCTCTAGCACTTTATACGATAATTTCAGTACCATGCGACAGAAGTCTGTAATCCTGGCAGCTTTGTTGATTCAGTAAAATTGTGAGTCTCGGAAATCAAATATCGGATCCAGTTTTCTGATCAGGGCTCTGCGGGGGATCCCACCTACTGCTGGTCTCAGATCACGTCGGGTGATACGGCCCCTTATCTGTATATGGAAGGGGGCTCGAGGCCCTGATTGAACATCTGATTGGTACCACAGTTTAATATCCGTGGATTATCGGACAGAAGCCAGGCCAATAATCGAAGTGAATTGCTCTCGGGTACAATGCCGTGGATTATCGGACAGAAGCCAAGTCAATTATTTGCAGGCTCCACCTTCTCTTCGCGTTGAAAGTGTCATGTTGCTGAATCATGCCAGGACCAGAAGCAACGGGTGGTAAATTACTGAATCACACATTCCGTTTCTAGCAAATCTGATTAGTATAAGCTCTTAATTTCATATCGGCATTAATGGCGATTGCCAGATCGGTTTTCAATAGAAGATTATTCAAGGTACTATGGATAGTAAAACGCTTAGCTAGATCTACATCAAACAAGAATTAAGAATATTGTTTGGCAATGCAATAAAAATCAAACCATGGCCGACATAAATGGACCCAGTAATCGTGGCCAATACGCCTACGCCCTGAACGTAGTATTCCAACATATGCAAATTTAAAGGAAAATTTTTATTAATCATATTTTATGCAATTTTTTATACGTGAAGATGAGAGTGATTCTACAAGACTGGTAGCATCTCAATATCATCATCAGCATCCTCTTGCTGATTCTCTTCACCACCTTCATTAGAATCATTGCCAGTATGACCCATAAGAGCAGAAAGAGAATTTCCAGACCCCTTCATCTGCTTGAACTCGGGTTTCAGAGTGTATTTCATAGCATATGGGCCCTTTTTTATCAAAATTGCCATGGTATCCAGCACTTCTTTAAGATATGTCTCTGGTTGCTTAGTTCGCTCTCGCAAACCTTTCAAACTCCAATAATCATACTCTTCAAACAGTTTGAACAGCAAATCCAAAAGTTCGTTTCTTGAAATTCTGGTTGCTTTGCCTTCGCCGTTCTTATAAATATCTTTCTTCTGAGCACGAATGAACTGACTCTGGTTGCCACGAATAGAAGGCCCGAAACTTGCAGCACTAACACCAGGTATATCATCCAAAAATGTGACCTTGGATCTCATGGCTTCAAGCTCCATTTCCTTACGCTGCTTTACCACATTCGAATAATTAGTGTCTTTGAGACTTGGCATCACCAAACATTCATGGCAAGCAGTGCCCACCAAAGCGGTTTTTTTTGGAATAGTCTTCACATATGGCATGAACCTCTTGTTTTTATTAAATCCTCGGTATTTCCGCTGGTCAGCTCCGTCTTCTTCTTGGTTCAAGTACTTTTCAGCATCTTCACTCAGTGCACTGAATGTGGCCTTCCGCTTGTTGTATCCCTTCATATCCTGTTCAGTAAAAACATAGGTGTTTTCCAAACTTTTGTTCACGAGCGAAATGTCATATTCACGAGGTATATCTGCAACCTCGGGCGTTTGATTGAGCACCAGCTTAACTTTCCATTGATCATTATTGCCAACTTGATTCTGAATCCGGACTCTCCCTAGATCTTCGCCACTAATCTTGTCCACATTTTTCCATTTCTCCATAAGGAATTTCGGTAATCGCACCAGCCATACTTTGGTATCCTCTTTTGAAGTATCCAAGTCCAACGAATCTTCGTACTTGTCATCGTCGTCATCGTCATCATCCTCTTCCTCATTTCCACCAGCACCATCTTGAGTACCACTTGCTTCTGGTGATGAGCTACTCAATGAAACATCATCCTCAAATCCCGACTCGTCTTCTTGTTTGATATTTGCTGAATGTTCCGCCATTGGTGGTAAAAAGTCAGATACACACCCCTCTCAAATGTCTGCTACCCCGTCCAAGTCCCAACTGTCGTCCACCACACCGGCTGGGTCTTGCTGAACACTCTTACAAACACCGTTAGATAGCACTAGAGCAAACCTCCCGTCTTGTCCACTACAGAGAGACTTTTGAGGGCCAATCCGAAGTGACTGATTGTGTGTCATTTAATCTCTAGTGCAATTGCTACAGTAGATGTCTGAGACATAAATATACATTTGTTTACATATATATTTCCACGGGTTGTGACTAGTTTGCAGCTTTTCAAGTGCCTCCGATCTGTTAGTGGAACTTTATTTTCTTGGGCTCGGTTAAGCGGCATAAGTGCTTCCATCTTGGGATTGCGCCGCGTTATACCTGATTCTGACGGGGACGTTAACGATCACCCTTTTTATAAGTATTTTGAGCTTAATTGCTTAAGCTTCTTCTAGTTCAATAGCAGGGGTTCGATTGCATTCGAGCATATATTTGTTGGTTTATTGGCTTGGCCCTGGTGGTTGTGATCCTTAGGCTAGGCAGTATTGTGTCATACATTGTTGAATCTTTATTTGATACATTTGTCTGCAAAAAATGAGTGTCCAAGGAGATACAGACAATACGGAGTACGAGCAGGCCATGAGTATAGATGAGTTAGTAACAGGCATCAAGCTGGGACTCAAAAACTCTGGACCCGCTATCATCTCGGCTTATGTGAAACTTCCATTCGGTCTTATCTTGATGCTCCTACCTCTGTATGGACTGAACAAAGTCATGGTATCAGTCGCTCACATCTCATTACCTTCTTCTGTTCTATGTATGCTTATATTGTTTTTTGGTCTCCTTCTGCTAGAAAGGATCTGTGGAACCAAAAGAGCATCTGCCGTCTTGCATTATGTTGATATTCCATGTGGTTGGTGCCTTAGATGGATCAATATCTTCTTCACACCAGCTTTCACTACACTTCCACTCTCTAATAGAGTTTCTGCAGCAGAGGCGTTTGAAATTGCTGGTGTCTTTGTTATCGGTTTTCTGGTGATGTTGGCGGGTCCGGTATACTTTGTTAAAACACTGCAATTGTTTTTCAAAATCACTAGAAAGACTAATGAAGTTGTGGATGATTCTGCTAGTGAAGGGCTCCCTGAAGATAGTGTGAGGGTCGCGCGGCAGATTTCCGAACATTATGAGAACAGAGAGCCTATTGAGCTGCAGCGATTCAATACTGAAGCATCGCAATTGAGCCAACAACTCACCCGACAGGTGACTAGGCAACTGAGCAAGCCGGAGCCTGCATTTATGCCTGGAATCT
This sequence comes from Zygoascus hellenicus, assembly GCA_030564625.1. Taxonomy (NCBI): domain Eukaryota; kingdom Fungi; phylum Ascomycota; class Dipodascomycetes; order Dipodascales; family Trichomonascaceae; genus Zygoascus; species Zygoascus hellenicus. The sequence continues at coordinate 227,846 of JAJLWE010000015.1, forward strand.
CTCGTCAATTTTCTCATGCAACCCAACTTAGTGTTGATCAAGAGGGCCTACAAAGCATCAGTGTCTCTCAAGCCCCTTCTAGGTCTGCAAGCATAAGATCAGAGTCGCCTGAGACCACCAACAGCCCCATGCCACTAGTAAATGACACAGCACCTCCATATCCAAGTCTCCGATCTCGTCATATAGCATCTTTTATTGCTCTTTTTTTGGATTGGTGTGTCTATCTGACTCTGTTCATGATTGGCATTGTCATTTATTTTACAACCTCATATCCCATGCCACTTCATCTGGGTATTGTTGTCTGCTGTTTTCGTGCATCTCTGCTTACTCCTCCTAAATATAAAAAAGTTTTCCACCCTATTCTTGTTACTGGTGGAAGTTCCATGCTGCTCATATACATCTTTGCTTTGGTCAAAGGTGCCAATGTGATGAGTACATATCGTTCTTATAAGACGGGGAACAATTATCTCACGTTATTTGACTCGGACAAAAAAGGTGTTGATCCTGGTGCTGGTGATGTCTTGTCCACACTTTTGGATTGCAGTATTGTGGCTTTGGCTACGCCAATGTATCGGTATCGAACGGAGCTCAAGCGATTTTTTTGGATTCTGACTATTCCAAGTATCACTTTTGGAGCTGCATCTTTTTTCGTTTACCCGCCACTTTGTTATGCGTGTGGTATACATCCTACCCGTGCCTTGGCCTTTATGGCTCGTTCAGTCACACTGGCACTGGCTCTTCCCATAGTAGACTCCATTCAAGGATCACAGTCACTTGTTTCGGTAGTGGGTATTTTGTCTGGTATTGTGGGCGCTCTGTTTGGACTACCTTTACTTGGAAAATATGGAATGCGGGTTCGAAATGATGACTATGTTACCAGAGGGGTGTCTATGGGCATTTCATCTTCTGCGGTTGGAGCTGCACATTTACTCAACATTGATCCTCGTGCAAGTGCTTTGAGCACCTTGGTGTTTTTCTTATACGGCATGGTTATGGTGATTATGAGCGTCATTCCTCCTTTGGTAAATATTGTACGGGGATGGGTGGATCTTGCTCCTCTTTCACATTGAATGACGTTCAAATCGCGATATTGTTTAGGCTTTTGTTATGAAATTTCAAGAGATTTTTCATATCTGGGGGATCTGGATTACATGATTGCATGATTGTATGATTTATATTTCATGGGATAGCTAGCTTAATTTAGAGTTGAGATTGAGACTGAATTTTCAGCTTCCAAAGAATAAATCGCACTAATGAATATGAAAAGTCACAATAAGAAGAGATAAATTTATCAACCGAATAATCACTATAAATCTCCAGCCAGACATGGATTTTCAATTGGAATCGGCCTTTGGTCATGTCAAGAGCGGTAGTATGAATTACAGCCGCGTGTGATGCGCTTGGAAACTTTCCAAGCACTTCCTCTTCTACCTGGTAATTAGATAGATATCGTTCAACGAACGAACGAGTCATCATGGCAGTTGCAAGCATCAATCGGATTGATATGTCTAATGACAAAATATTAAATAATCCAGCTGATGATTCCATTTCAGATCTGTCATTCTCGAGCCAGGCAGACCACATGGCGGTGGCCTCGTGGGACAACAAGGTCCGTATTTATGAAATCACGTCGACAGGAGATCCGCAAGGAAGGGCTTTGTATGAGCATGGTGGTCCTGTTCTATCGGCTCAATGGTTTCCTGATGGCTCGAAAGTCGTGTCTGGTGGCTGTGATAACGCAGTCAAAGTGTATGATCTTGCGTCGAGCCAAGCAATGCAAATAGGATCACACGATGGGCCAGTCAAGTCTGTTCGAGCAGTTACAGTTAACGGCTCTTCTATCATAGCATCATCATCATGGGATAAGACCCTCAAATACTGGGACATAAGACAGGCTCCAAATGTGCCAGTTTGTACGGTTCAGCTTCCAGACAGATCATACAGCATGGATGCCAAAAAAGATTTACTGGTAGTTGCAACTGCTAACAAGCACATTAGCATTGTCAATTTGAACAATCCTCAAACCATATTCAAGACTGTACAATCGCCGCTCAAGTGGCAGACCCGTGTCGTGTCTTGTTACATACAAGCCAATGGTTTTGCAGTTGGTAGCATAGAAGGACGATGCGGTATCATGTATGTTGACGATGATGACCAAAAGAAGGTTGGCTATTGCTACCGGTGTCATCGTGAAGATACGGGAAGAAATGAAAGCAATCTATATTCTGTGAATTCAATAGCCTTCCATCCCACCTATGGCACTTATGCTACGGCAGGATCAGATGGCTCATTCCACATCTGGGATAAAGATTACAAGTCTCGGTTGCGGGGGAGCTCAACTGTTGGTGGAACCATTCCTGTGGCTTCATTCAACCGTAATGGAAACATTTTTGCTTATGCTATTAGCTACGACTGGAGCAAAGGTCATTCTTTCAACACTCCCCAGTATCCTAATGTTATTAAGCTCCATCCTGTTCAGGATGAAGAGGTCAAGCCACGACCTAGAAAGAAGTAGGCCCTGTGACTACATTCATCACCTGTAAAAACTGATGTATTAAATACTAATTTGCTTTGCTGTATCATTCCAGCTGAATCAACAATCCAACGGCTAACGCATTGGAGTGGATTCTGTGTCTGAGCCATAATCACACGACCCAGCTCTAGCCAAGTATTGGCTGTTACAACGTAATAGATGTTTTCGTATGTTTTTGTTTTTCATTTTGTAATAGTCGTGTTTCGCCTATATGCTTCTGTCATCTGGTTGTCTTTCATTGCTGCTGGCTTGCTGCTGGAGACTAATAAATAAAAAACTCTGGTTATTCCTAGACATATCGTAGCTGAACAACTCTTTCCCCCCTATTTTTTTTCACCACTAAGTACCATCTCGTGACTCCTCACTGGTTTTCATCAGCTAAAGAGCTCTGTCGATGTACCGGACTCTGAGGTTGCTGGGGCTGTTGTTCTGCACCTTTCATACAATGAGGAACAGCCTCTGGCTCTGGATGCTCTGATCCAACCTGATTAGAAGGCGTCTGGCCAGCTCTACTCATGGCATAGTCACCTGAATCAAAATACTTTCTCTCCTTCAAGTTTCGATTCAACAGTTGCTGTCTGGTAGGTAGTTTGCCATACATTCTCTTGAGCTTATCTTCCTGTGACTATCCAGTTAGTTAAATCAACTCCATTATCAAAGTCGGTGCTGTTGCATTTCCTTACCTCGGTGGTTGATGTCATTTTCGCGCAACTGTCCTGTCCTTTCCTGTGAAATATAGCGTGATTTTCCTTCTGTCGTTGCTTGCCCGCAAAGTAGTGGTGCAGTTGCGAGTTTCAATCTACCTAAACGCACAACTGCTGAAGAGGTTTTATAGGCACTGTTGGCAAACTCTCCCCCCTCCCCCCAGAAAATGAGCCCATTCATCACCAGATTGCGGCTAGCTGCAGCCAGAATTCTCCACACATAAGAGCAGCTTTCCACAGGATTAGTGAGTCATTTTCGCAGGTGATCATCATCGGATGTATTGCTTATTCTATTGTGAAAATTCCTGTATATTTCTGTTTCTGTAGTTGGCTTGGCCTGATCTCTCCCCCTGTCTCGGTCACTGGATCTACTGTGGGATCCCTATCTAGCCAGCATAGGTAAAGAGCAGTTGTTTTGATAGCGCATGACCGCAAAGAGCATAAAGTAGGCGAGTAATGGGGGGGAAATAAAAAAAAATTTAGAATTAAATCAATGACTATGTAGAAAAATAATAGCTTGCTAAAAGAAGGCCACTCCCTAGCCAATTGTTACTGTCTAGCGTCCACTCTTGTCAAGCTGGAGCTTGAGCCCATCATCACCACCATCAAAATTTCACCCGTGAACCGAATCAACGGACATACCAGTCTTACGCAACAACGCTAGTCAAGCACGCCCCGAAAACGAGAATCTGCTGCAGAGCAGCTCTTAAAATGGCTTTTCACACCCAAGTCTTGAAAGTGGACCCACTCTCCATTTCTTTTGACGGGGATTCTTTAGCTATCAGCAACCCGGAGTCCAGATCCCATTTGATCCAAGCTGCTGACATATTGAAATCGTCAACCGATCCGGTCGCTTTCCCCACAGAGACAGTTTATGGACTAGGGGGCTCGGCTTTGAAAACCGAGGCTGTCAAGAATATCTATAAAGCCAAAAACAGACCCGCCGATAACCCGTTGATTTTGCATGTTTCGTCGGTGGATCAGCTCAAGAGAAAACTATTACCAGATACAGACCTGCCCCCTATCTACCTCCCTTTGATAAAGCAATTTTGGCCGGGACCACTAACTATATTGCTACCTGTACCTGAAACCACTGACATTTCTCCAGCAACTACTGTGGGACAGCCTACATTTGCGGTCCGACTCCCTGCTCATCCTGTTGCCAGAGCTCTCATAGCTTTGAGTGATCTTCCTCTAGCTGCCCCATCGGCAAATACATCTACTAGGCCAAGTCCCACTCTTGCTCATCATGTATATACTGATCTTCAAGGAAAAATCCCATTGATACTTGATGGGGGCCCTTGTGACGTTGGAGTGGAATCCACTGTCGTCGATGGCTTATCAGATCCTCCGGTACTTCTACGACCCGGAGGAGTATCGGCTGAAGACATCAAAAAGTACGGTGGAGACGCCTGGAAGAACCTTGTCGTAGCCAAAGGAGAAATCAAGGATAACGAAGTGGCCAAGACTCCTGGAATGAAATACAAGCATTATTCACCAACTGCAATGGTTGTTTTATTCAAAAACTGTGGCAGCGATTTGGGTCCTGTCGAAACATACCTCAAGGGCTATGTCGAGACTAATGAATTGGCTACTGGATCGAAAATTGCTCTTTTGACTTCATTGGATTTTAACCTTGAGCAATCCAGAAAACAGCTCGCTCCTTATAATGTTGACGTTTTTGACCTTGGAGATAGTGCCAAGAAAATGTCTCGTAATTTATTTGCAGAGCTACGAAGATTAGATGAGGAGAAGTACAGTTTAATTTTGGTGGAAGGTGTGGATGAAAGTAACGATGGCCTGGCTGTGATGAATAGATTGACCAAAGCATCGTCTCATGTTATAGATGCATCCATTAACTAGTTACAACATTAATATTCTTGATTATAAATTTATTGTCTTTTTTTTTTTTTTTTGTTGATTGAATGCTATCGACAAGTAGCAATCTAAACTAGACTGCTCGCAATGTAAGTGCTAGTGGTACCACCGCTCATAAGCTTACGCTTTCTGGAGTAGTATTTTCTGGCTTCGTCAACAATAAGAACGGAGCTCGTAATAAGAACAAGATAAATCAGATCGCCAAGACTGAGTGCCTCCGTTTGGAAAATGGCCTGCAAAAATGGCACATAAATGACGGCCAGTTGACCCACTAAGGAAAGTCCAACTGCGAGATTGAACATTTTGTTCGAGAACAAACCAATCTCAAATACACTCTTAGTAGCCGATCGACAAGAAAGAGCGTTGAACATATCAAAAAGAACAAAACAAGTAAAAGTCATTGTGGTATCTCGCCTGGTCACGATTCCATCGCTCATTTCATTGATATAGACAAACATGGTTCCAATGACACCAATGATACCAGACTGTAGCACTCGATAAACAACTTTCTGAGTCAAAACATGATCCTCGCGTGTTCTAGGAGGCTTGTTCATGACTGCAGGGTCTACAGGTTCAACACCTAGAGACTGGGCGGGAGGACCATCCATTAAAATGTTGATCCATAGAATCTGCATGGCATTAAGAGGATTCTCCAAGCCAAACAAAGTGGCTAATGCCACCAGAGACAATGCAGCAACCGATGTACTCAGCTGGAATGTCAAAAATGACTGGATATTGGAGAAAATACCCTTTCCTTCTCTGATAGCATTCAAAATAGTATTGAAATCATCGTTTACGAGAATCATATCAGCTGCCTCTTTTGCAACATCAGTACCACTCTCACCCATACTTATACCAATATCAGCCAATTTAAGAGCAGGTGCATCATTCACACCATCCCCTGTCATGGCTACAACATCTCCTCGGGCTTGAAATGCTCGAACAATATTCAGTTTGTTTTCAGGAGATGTTCTAGCAAAAACGCTGACAAAAGGTAAAACTTCGGCCAATTCACTTGGAGATAGTCTCTCCAGGAGCTCACCATTGACTACTGCATTCTCTCCAGACATGGGAATTCCAATTTGTTTGGCGATAGTAGTAGCAGTAGCCTCAGAGTCACCAGTGATCATAACAACTCTGACACCGCCATTCAGCAATTTTCGGATTGATGACGAAACACCAGGTCTAGGAGGATCGTACATTCCAATTATACCGACAAATACCAAATCACTAGGTAGGGTGGGTTCTGTGGCCTTTTCCCCATCTTTTTCCTGAGGAGTAGACTTGGCTGTTCCATAAGCAAAAGCCAGGACTCTGAGACCTTCCAAAGCCATACATGTAGAGACGTTGTTGACGATCTTGGCTTGCTTCTGGTCAAAATTCTTCAGCTTGCCATCCTCGCCAAGATACTTCGCACAACTAGGAGTGATTCTTTCATAAGCACCTTTGACATACATGGTCATATTCTTCTTATCTCCTGAATGCGCCATAACAGACATCCACTTACGCTTGGAAGAAAAGGGTGTCTCATGAACTCTTGTTTTTGTATTTCTGGCATCATCCAAGCCGAATTTGGAAAGAACTTCAACGAGAGCGACATCAGTAGGGTTTCCCAAATTCTTGCCTGCTTCCTCAGAATATCGGCTGTTATTACAAAAGTTTCCAACCTCTAGGAGTGACTTAACAGGAGGACTCAGCTGAGAAGAAAGGTCGCTACCATCACCCTTCACTTCTATCCATGCGCCGTGCTTATTGTGGTACGCAACAGCCTCAGCCGACTTGAAATCAGATGGTGGAGCCTCCTCAGGACCACCCATGGAGGCGGTCCATAATCTAGTAATAGTCATTTTATTTTTGGTCAAAGTTCCTGTCTTGTCAGAGCAAATAACATTAACAGAGCCCAAAGTTTCCACGGATGGAAGCCGTCTCATAATTGCCTTCTCGTTTGCCATTCTAAGAACACCCAAAGCTAATGTTACAGTGACAATGATAGGAAGACCCTCGGGTATAGCAGCAACAGCAAGTGACACGCTAATGGTGAACATGTCGATCCAGGATCTGCCCTGGATGACACCAATCAAGCAGATAACACCAATAACACCAAAGCTAACAAAGGACAATTCTTTACCAAGCTTGTCCATGGACTGCTGCAATGGGGTCTTAGGTTTGCTGATTTCATTCATCATTTCAAAAACAGCGCCAAATTCAGTATTCGAGCCAGTGCCAACAACAATGCCAGAGCCGTTTCCGGAGCAAACCAAGGTTCCCATGTAAGCAATGGAAGTTCTATCACCAACACTGATACCAGAACCATTTAAAGGAGAAGAATATTCCGATTTGACGGGATCAGTTGATTTGTGAACGGGAATAGTTTCTCCAGTCAAGTTCGATTCGTCAATCTCTAAGTGAGCAGAAGCAGTGATACGAACGTCAGCAGGGATTCGATCACCGACGGAAAAATGAACCAAATCTCCAGGAACCAGATTTGATGCAAGAACCGTCGAAGACTGTGATCCTCTTGTCAAATGAGCAGATGGGGGTACAAGACGATTGAGAGCTTCCAGAGACTTTTCAGATCTATATTCCTGGACAAATCCAACGGTTACTACAATCAAAATAGCCATTGTGATTGAAATCGAATCATCCTTATTTCCCATGATGAAAGAGATCACTGCTGATCCTATTAGCAGAAGGATGAGAGGATCTTCATAAAAATTTCCAATGAATTTCCAGAGCAAGGATTCCTCCTCTTCACCTTTGAGCTCGTTCAGACCGTGAATGCTCCTCCGGTAGCTAGCATCTTGTTGAGAGTCCAAGCCATGCTCAATCGACGTGTGAAGTCTAGAAGTTGTCTCTTCAACAGTGAGGGAGCAAAAACTCGCAGCAGGAGTGTTGCTGTTGGTGGATTGTGACAGGGTCGGCGGTGGAGCTTCTTCGGACATTTCAGAGAATTGACCGAATCAAAACCAAGTTGATGAGAACAAAATGCAAAAAAGGGGACAAAAAACACACTGTAAAACGGGCGTTCAGAGAGCAATTCTTAGATTTTGGCTCGAGGCTCAAATGCGCAAATCAGATTAAGGTGTATACGATAAGCTCACCTATCGCGCAAACCCACTTAAAAAGCCGGGCCCGCCAGTCGAATCAGATGTGGCTGACTGAAAACTAGTGGAAATCTTTGGATCGACTCCCTTAGAATCTACCAATATGATTCAGATGGAAATTAAAAAGAAAAAAATTGACAACAAATCACCGGGTCGTTCCTGTGATGAGGAATTTACAACTCTTTGATGTAAATCAGCTCTACCGCACTGAGTAGCAGATTGGGATGATTTTTTGCGGGAAAAATACTACGTGTACTTGAAGCCCCCCGTTGGTGCTGATTAAGAGGCTGTGCGAGATGGGCCCGGGAGGAGGTATGAAACCATGAGAAAGCCAAGGAGCGCGTTTTAAGTAAAGTTTGAGGTTAGAAACAAAGAATGGAAAGAGAAGATTTGGGGAGAAAGGAGAGAAGTATGATTTAAAAAAGTAGTGAACAGCAGTAAAAAAAATTAGATTTGAACTTATTTTTCATTGAAAGAGTTTTAAAAGAAATATACAATAATCTATCATGGGCTAGCATTGAATCTCATTCGAATGCCCATAGCTGCAAGCTCGCTATCCAGGTATTTGAGCACAAATGGAATAGCGACAGTCGCAATGTTGTAGCCACCAGTGAATCGGTTTCCTTGACCGTCTTCCCAAATAGCGGCGTTGTCCTCGGCCGACCTTCTATTTCGAGAAGTGATCTTAGTAGCGCATCGTCGGCACCTGACTACAGCAGATGAACCGATTCGTGGGACAGAGCTTTGAGTAGTAAGAATACTACCACAATCTTTGCATAGTGTTGCGTGAGAGTAATCTGAGCAGTTCAAAAGTCGGTCCTGCAAAAGGAAGGCCGTACCGTGACCAATCAAGGCGTCTCGCTCCATCTCACCCAATCGGATACCACCGTGACGCTTTCGTCCCTTGACAGGCTGCATGGTCAATCTATTGACGGGTCCCGTAGATCTGACCTGGAATTTGTCATTGACCATATGTCTCAATCTCTGATAAAAGACCACTCCAACATAGATATCCACTCGCAACTCCTCACCAGTAACTCCCGAGTACATGGGCTCACTTCCGTGATAATTGTAACCAGCTTTTCGAAGCTCTTCACCGAAATAGTCGGCCGCTGTGTTTTCTTCTGAAAACTTGAATGGGGTACACTCTTGTGCGTATCCATGCAAAGCACCAGATTTACCGGCCAACGACTCAACAAACATACCAATGGTCATACGTGAAGGGAAAGCGTGAGGATTGATGATAATGTCTGGTTGGATGCCGGACTCGCTGAAAGGCATGTCCACTGTCGGCCACTTCTGAGAGCAAACACCCTTTTGTCCGTGACGAGATGAGAATTTATCACCAATGTTGGGCGATCGATTCACTCGCATTTTGACAACAATACTCTGGAACTCAGTATCTCCATTATCGTCAGAAATCAACTTGACCTCTGATACGTATGCTTGTTCGGAACTTTTGTACGCTTTGACTTTGGTCTTTCCAAGAATCTCGTCGTAGTATGCGCAAATTGGGTCGCCCTCTTGGAGCAAAACACCGACAATTGGAAGACCATCCTCATCCAGCTTCTCCTTCCATTGAGCTGGCCATGAATCTTCGCCAAAACCAAACCTCTGAGAAATGGGGTCCCCTCGTCTTCGTTTAGCAGAAAGATCGATTTTCTCGCTCTTGTACACACTGCCATGTCCAAATCCTCTCTCCAGTGCAGATTTGTTCAGAATCATAGCGTCGTCCATATCATAACCAGTGTAAGAAATGACAGCAACGACAGCGTTGGTTCCATTAGGGAACTCATCCATACCATATTCGTCATATAATTTGGCTCGGACAATAGGACTTTGTCCAGTTTGTAATTGGTATAGCTTATTGTCTGAACGATGAATTAATGCTGTACCAGGTGTACCCATAGTTTGTTTACCCATCTGGCATTGATACATGTTTCGAGGAGACTGGTTGAAATCTGAGAAGGGGGTCAGATTTGCCAAGATGCTGAATATATTAGTAGGAGAGTACTCCACATGAGTGTGAACATTTGACTCGATTTCATCAGGTGTAACAGCAATGTTCATGTACACTTGTTCGAATGGACCAACCCAATCTTCTTGATCAAGAGGCAAGTATTTGGCTGGTCTCACCATACGAGCCTGCTGACTGAACATGAAGATACCAGGGTACTGACCACCACTTGAAGAAGGAACGTAGCCTACTTCCAAATCTCTGGGGATGCCATGAGATCCCTCGACTTTCCAGAATCGAATAGTATCGGAAATGATCTTAGCTTCCTTGTGAGAACAGTATCCAATGATTCGGCCGTCCAGCTGAACGCAACAGTTCAAAGGACCAGCTGCGAGTGCATCAGGAGGAGAAACACCAAGGCTTCTCAGAGCTTTGGGCACCTGGCTTACATCGGATGCAGACACAGCTATCTTACACATGTGACTCAAATGATTGAGTAGACCACAAGGGGAACCATCCGGAGTATGCACAGGACACAGAAAGCCCCAAGATTCCGGAAGCAACTTTCGCACAGTTGTGGTCTTCAACTCAGCGAAAAAGCTTCCTCTGTGAACCATTCTAAAATGAGAAATGAAACGGTGGAAATTAATTTTTTCAGCAACAACGGTATAACCAGAAACCTGCTGTAAATCCAAGCCAGACTGGGAAACAAGGTTACCAGTAGAGAGGAAATACGTCAACTTTTGTCCAATATTCTCATTGATTTTCAAAAATACTCGCTGGATGTATTTCTTATCAGTGAAATTGACAGCAACAGATTGTCGATTGACATCGCTCATAACCTGTAAACGGAAATTATTCAAGTATTCCTCGATTTTTTCCTTGATGATCATGCCGTAGAGGAAACCACCCAGCAAAATCTCTTGATGCTGAGCAGCGTCCGGATTGTCAGGGCAACATTCGCCTGCAACCAATGCATATAATTTTCGGATCATGAAAAGAATCATTCTGAATTTGGCTCTGTTATCATCCTGCAGATGAACCAAAACAATTCGTTTCAGAACTTCTTTACCAACGTCGATATCCGATTCAGCCAAACTAGCGCCGAAGGCAACTCGGAACTTGTCTCCAAGGTATGCCAGAGTCTCCTGTTGAGAATGGACACCGTAAGCTTTGTAAGATCTGAGCAAAAGTTCGAGACGATCGGTCAAGAAAGAATTTCCAGTTTCCTGACCAACAATACCGTCGAAGATTTCCTTATCGTTTGTTTCAATAAGAGCTTTGAGAATCATAACAACAGGCACAAGGTACTCGTTCTTTCTCCATGAGAATCTGAAAGTCACATTTCCGTCATTCAAATAATGCAAAACGTTACTTTGTGATGTCTGATCCAGTCTGGTGCTTCGAATCTGTATACCATATTGACTGTAAGAGCTGCCTCTGTTGACAAACGAGTTTCGAACAATAGCCATTGGGTGGTTTCTTCGCTGGACGATCAACATTCTGATCAACTTCTCGATACCATTCACAATGAAGTAACCACCAAGCTCCTCTGATTCTTCTTTGCAGTTGACCAGCTCGGCGGGAGACAATCCTTCCAAATGACATCGGTTTGATCTCAGCATGATAGGCAGCAAACCAGCCTCTCTAGTTTCAAACACCTCGGGCCCGTCATTCACCCGGTATGCAAACTTGAGTGTCAGACGAGACTTGTATGTTGATAATCTATCACGGCATTCAGCGGGATAAGTTTTTCGGTTCAAGGTAGTGTGATCCTTTGGTGAAACTGCAGGTTTAGCAATCTGCACAGAATCGATTCGAAAGGACAGCTTATTACCAAGACGATCGGGATCAGTACTATCGAAAACCGTCTTTGTTCCAATGTCTTTGACGGCAAGATTGAGTAGGCCACCATCCGGGCCCTCTAAAAGGGCATTGAAAGAGCCAACATGGGGCAGAATAGCCTGCTGCAAAAGGGGATAAGGAGACTTATCCGCAGGAGGATTTCGGTAAATCTCCTCCCGATCCAAAGTATGAAAATCCGCTTCGCTGGTTTTCGTAGGCATCGTTTGGAGACTTTGGAGGAGTTGGAGGGAAAAACTGCTTGGGTCGAGGCTGATGAAAAAAAAAAAAAATTCACCGACAGCCAGCAGCCGTGCCAACGAGCCAGTTGGACTTTGATCAATCACAGCAATGGCCAAATCACGGTTTGAATATGTCAAACAATTCGAAAGAGAAAACTACCTTGTTCCCGAGACCTGGATAGTCGTACGAGTAGATGGAAGGGGGTTTCATAAGTGGGTATTGGGGAACTCTTACTAGAGAGAAGAAAAAGTGAGGAGATCAATCAAGCTAATTTGACAGATTTTCCAAATTTTACGAATTTGATAAACCAAATGATGAAAACGCATTGGATCTGATGAATCAGACAGCTAAAAGAGTGATGGGAAAAATCACAGAAGTCATTCTTGCTTATGGAGATAGCGATGAGTATAGGTAGGTCATTCTGAAGCTAGGGCCTGAAGCTGATCAGTTAATGCAGGAACTAACGAGATAATAGCTTTGTGCTTGATAGAAATTGCACATTATTTGAACGAAGAGAGTCGAAAATAGTGTCCACATTTGCATCTACGTTCTCAGCCTATTACCAAGGACTATGGGGGCAGTTCTTCCCTGACAGACCGTTGGACCTGGATCATTTACCAACCTTCGATGCTCGAGCAGTTATATATCCTAACAACCACACTCTAAGGGACTATTTGGCATGGCGTCAGGCGGATTGTCACATCAACAATCTGTATAATACGGCGTTTTGGGCTCTGGTACTCAAAGGAGGGCTTAGTCCTCAGGAAGCTGAAGGGGAGTTGTGTGGAACCGTTTCAAGTGACAAAAATGAAATTCTTTTCAGTCGATTCGGCATCAATTACAATAATGAGAAGGAAATCTTCAAGAAAGGTACAGTTTTGGTGCGGGTTTCCGAGTCGCAGGGCCAGTCGCAGGGCCAAGTTGAGCAGTTGAGCAAACGGCAGCAGGACCGAGCGAAAGCGCGGAGAAGAAAAGCGGAAATTCAGATTCTTCATGTTGATATCATTGGTGACCAATTCTGGCAGCAGCGGAGTTGGCTCCTTGCCCAAGCCACTTGAACTCCGGTGAGCATTGGCCAGATTTCTACATATTTTCAGGGGTAAGCGTTGTCAAAGCTTTTTTGTGTGAAGTCCGAACAGTAGTGTTGCCAAACAGGAAAATGACAGGGCAAAATAACCATATTTTTCTGAAAAAGGTGAATCAAACAGCACAAGTGGAACAATATCGGCGATTTGATTAGAGCCAGAGGAAACGGCCAATTCGATCCGAACAACAATGGAGGAGCATTTAGGTGGGCCAACGGATTGAACTGCCTGAAGGTTAAGTCAGGTATGCCATGCTTTCAATCCAGTGGGCCTTGTGCATTAACTTTAGCCCATCATCAATAGGGGACATCCAAATATGCAGTCCCTACTCGCTGTTTGAACGGGTGTTTGCAGGGCCCTGTAGGTCTGTGATGGTTCTCACTGGCTATCATGTTGAATTCGACAAGGTTTTCTTTTCTTTTGCTGCGGATCTGGCGTTTTATTATTTCAGAATTCTGGTTTTTTGTTTTTTGCTTTTTTGTTTTTTGGCTTGACTACTTTTCTATGTTATTTTTTTTGCTTTAGGCTACTTTTCCATTTGTTTTTTTTTTTAATGGATGATTTGCAATAGCTTTTTTTTTGGAGGGTTGAAAAGTAACCGGCAAAACATAACAGACCCATATGAACTTTTGGAGCTGTCGAGAGCTGTAGCCACTTATTAGATATGCTCCACTTCAATGGTGGGGGATCATTGAGGAACTATCATCAGTATCATAACAGGATCAACAGATTAGTTAGATGATACTGTGATACCTAGAGCACTTGGTCAGCAGCAATGAATGTCGCAACATCTAAACAGTCAAGTAAATATTGGTCAATTGAGTGGTTTTTGGATCGACTGTGAGATCAAACATGTCAATGCGCATGCGTTGTCAGTAACAATTGTCCCCAGCTGATCTACAATCCCTAATTAGATAAGCCGGTATATTGGATTCCGAAACGAATGAAAACCAGGACCAAACAAATGGGATACGATATGATCTCAAACCAAACATACAAAGAAAAGGACGGGGTTATATTATCCGATGCCAATGGTTCTCCCGCTGTTCTAATGGGTCCTGTACTATTCGGAAGCTGTTGTAGTTTTATTTTCTCACGGTGCAAGATGCAGAGAGACTGGCCTCCCCCAAATAACCATTTCCAGGAACAAACCAGACGAGAAAAGCACTGTGAAATAACAAAGTCTCAAGTAAAAAAAAAAAAAAAAAAATTGACTCAAACACATAACTAAGTCCCGGTTACTGATTAGCTTCACGGAGCCAAGCGGCTAGGCAAAATGCAGCATTGCGTTGCTGTGGAAAAAGGTAATCGACTGCACATCCCTTCAAGTACCCGTACCGCACCAGAGTATGTTCACGCATTGACAGCACAGGGACGCCACACGAGAAAGAAGGGGGTGGTGGAGCGGCGACGGAGAAAAAAATAAATTCCAGGAGACACTGGAAAATTTTGGTTGGTGGGCTTGGTTGCCAGGGGTGGTGGAAAGAACCAGTACGCGTGCGACCCTAGCACACACTGGAAAACGCACAAATACCACATACGCACATACGCAGGAAACCACGCGAGCAAGGAGTACCACTGGAATCTGAATAGGAATGAAAATAGGGGGTTGGGCGGCGTGTTGAAAGATGGATGGGAAAAAGATAGTTGCTGTAGGGATGAGCAAATACACAGCGGAGGCCAGTCTGGTGGAGACGACATCAGTCCAGGTGCCGACTACCACATTGGCTTCGGCACGTCGATTGGCCCGACATCTACCTGCTAGTGTATTGCAGCAAGTCTTAGGCCCTTACATGGAAATGAACTATATTTTGCTAGCCAATATGTGTGTGTAGTATGGCCCGGGCATTCGTGCATCGTCAAGTTGGTTTCAATTCGGGATGACAGTCCAAAAACAAATTATGATTATCTCCAGATTGGGATAGGTGGGAGACCACAAGCGAAGCCAGGGAGAATCAAAGGGCGACTCCTTTTATACCCGCTAGGATCTAAGGGGAGAGGGAGGCACTTTGCGTTCTCACTTTGTGACTTAAACACGCCAGGCGCTTTAGAGACCAGGAAAGATTCTTAAAAAGCTAACTATCTGTAGGCTGACTTCAATTCCCGTGGTCTCTGTTTGGAATCTCGGTAGTTTCAGCTCTCCTTTCTTCATCTCATCTTCCCGTCTCTCCCCCATCTCTCGTCCGACCCTCCGCGACCCCTACTAGCCGGCTCTTATAGAAACCCTCTGTCGACTGACTCTCCGCAAACACCGAACAAACTGATCACTGGTGTATTGGACTGAAAAGACGACAAGTATTCTCATCGCATACTTGTTCTCGATATTGTTTTTTTGGTTTTTTTACTTTTTCTCGCCTTGATATCGAAACAGAAGCAGTTTTGCCCACTATCATCAGCTGAGCCTTCCTTGTTCATCATCGCCTTTGGTAAAAGTCACCTCTGCTCACTTTTTCTACCTCTCTTCTCTGACAAGACTCATACGATTGGGTTTCTCTTACTAGACTGAGCCCAAATTCCTAATCGTTACAAAAGGAAAGCTCCTGGCTTGATTGATTTACTGCTATAATCTCATTCGGACCCACTCAGCAAGAGCTGTACGAGTGACCGAGCATAAGCCATTGGTCCAGCAAAACCCTTCTTGGAGGCAATTTTGACGTGGAACGCTTCTCGGCTTTTTCTCCTGTGCTTTTGATAAACGATATCCAAATCTCTCCGTTTTCTCTTACCCCCTATCGTTCCGATTTAACAAGTTTCCAGCAAAGATTCAATAACGCCTCTGCGCCAATAACTTCTTCCTAGAATACTATCCGCTGTCACCGACTGTTTACCATGGCTACTACCAGAGTTCAATTGACACTGAATTTGCCTCCCCCACCAGCTCTTGATGAGCATCGGCAAGGTCTTCCAATGACCAGGACCTTTTCCTCATCCTCTGCGTCCTCTGTTGGCTCTGTTCCGTTGACTCCCACAAACCAAACTGTCTCCACACCGACTCGACTTATGTGTCTGGGAAGGCTAAACTCGTCTTCGTCAAGCTTGGCTACATCTGACGACGAGGATTATTTATCTGCAGGAAACAATCACAATCGAACCCCTAGCGCCCGTGATTCCTTTTCCGATTGGCTTGCTGGAGACGACGATTTTCTCCTGGCTGTCTATGATGTCTATTTGTCCAACCCTACAGTGGCCCCGTTCGCTGGGTCGGTACCACCCTCAGGCATCGTGACAAGAGTGGCCAAAGAAACTGCCAAAAAAGCCAAAATAGAGGGCCGCCCTTATAATCATAGTCTGAACGCTATCAGGAAACGGCTTTTACTCTTGTGTCGTCGTCAGGATGAGTCCCGGTCTATGAGCATATCTTCTTCTCAGTGTTCTGGATCCCCCAAAGGCAGACAATTGTTTTCTTTTGATGATAATGATGAAACCCCTCAGACCCCGGTTTTCAACCGTCCTCACCCATATATCGATGATCTAGCATCTTACAGGCCTGAAGATTTGCAAAATGCTTCTATTGATAGCCCTTTGGAGAAGATGAATATCGACAATATGGCAGTCAAGAATTGGCTCAAAGGCACCCAGACCCCCGAGCAGCCAAATCAGCAGCAGCAACATCTTTCCTCTGCATTCTATGGATCCACTGACATGCTCCCTCCCACTCCATGCTCACCTTCGTTACGTCGATCCCAAAGAAAAAGAAGTGCCCCACTGCCACTCAAGGGTCCGTTCACAAGCTATAGTGATCGGCCGCTTGCGTCCCCGTTCAGAGAAACTGCTCCATCTGTTCCTACTCCTCCTCCTTCTTTCAATTTCCGGGCTGCCTCCTCTTCTCAGCTTTCTTTCGCATCAGGTGTATTTGGACACAACAGTCATGATTCCAGCCCTTCGCGGTCTCGAGAAATCGATCCTCTTGACTGTAGCGAGGATCCTTTCCCCAACTTCACTTCGCAAAGAAAGCGAAACAGTCTGAATAATAAGAGAGGTGTACGGAACTGATCTTCATGTATGCATGTTGTGTGCCTGAGCTTGCTCGAGCTTTGCTTACTCGGGGCCCTAAACTAGCTGCTCTCCTTGTTGGCTGATATACCCCCCTATTTAAGTTGAAATGTATTTTCATAATTTTATTGCAATTGTCTATTAGATTTCTCTCCCCTCTTTTTGAAGTTCAAGCTTTTCTCTCCAGGCTAATTCAAACCAGCTCTTTTTTGCTACTGGTTTCAACTTTTGAACCGTTTCCTGTTTCATCACCTCCTGGCTCACCAACATGAATAATTTCGATGCCCGCGACCTCTTGTCTCAACTGGGGAATCAGGCAATCAAGTCCAAGGGCCAGACAATAGAATTTGCCCAGTCAAAACCACTTCTTTTGCTTAGTTACTTGTATCCACAGTTGATTTGGGACTGTCTCAGCCTGATTGACGGGGGGCTCAAAGATTGGTATTGCTATTGTCATGAAGAACATCGGATATACGCTTGTAAGAGCACTGAGGTCACAGTATGTAACGTTTCGCAATGGACATGTTCCTGTGGAGATTTTGTCAATGAATCATATCGTAAAGACCAGGATAAAAGACAGCCTATATGTAGCCATCTAATGGCATTATATCTAAGCCAAGAACTGGAGGTTAAATGGGCAGCAATGGAGGTCCCGACAGAGTCTCTTAGTCGTAAGAGATATTCGCAGGTTTTGGCCGATTTATATGAAGGGGGAGGACACACAGAGGTGATAATGCCAGAATGTTGATTTGGAGCCTTGAAAGAGCTATAAACGGGGAAAACTATGTACATAAAACCAACCACAAAACATGCAAGAGAAACTATTGGATTCTGAAGGGTGCCGGCTTGTCGGTGGTACTAGTAGCAGCTTCTTGAATAGGTTTGTGTGGAACTGCAGGCCCATGATTTGGTTCCCAGATGGCTGGCAAAAGTCCTGCTTTGACAAGCAGTCGATGCACTGTGGGAGTAGGTTGAGCCCCGACACCAAGCCAATATTTAGATCGAAGAAAATCAAGCTTCACATCTTTGATGGGCTTTTCACCAGCCTCGATTTGCTCTCGAGTCCTTGGTTCCGGCTCTGGGTTGTAGGTGCCGATAACCTCTATAGGTAGCTTGTCACGGCCAGATCTGCCAGGTTAGTATGCAAACATATGGAGTTTTGCAAGCATGAGTGTCTCCCCCCACCGCCGTCTAGAGGCATCAATATCCCGAGCCTGTTGGTACATGACGACTCTTCTGCATCAATCACACCGGTTTTCATTACTCACTTGGCTTTAGCTATCACGATGTTATACAGAGGGGAATGCTTTCTGCCGAAACGGGCCAAGCGGATTCGCACGCTTCCTTTCATTGTTGGTTGTGACTGAAAAATTTCAGTTCGTGGTGGTCAGGTCTACCAACCCAAGGAGGTTGGGAGGATAGCGCCGTGCAATAGGACACTCCCCCCGAAGGCACCGAGTTAAACCACAAATCCCCCGGCTAGCAGGGCTTTTGTGCCCCGAGCACCACCCAGCAGATGCCTGTGAGATCAAGCCAAGTGCGGCAACCTGAAAGCATAAATGAGGTCGCATGCTCAAACCACAGTAAGATCGGATAACATGCCAACATGAGTGAATTATTGCCAATGAGGGGATGAATCCTTCCCCTCCTGCTAGTAGGCACGGCCCCGCTTTTTCACAAAAAAAGACCTGGCACCTGGTCTCCGGCTTTCGATGGCCCGTCCGATGAATCCGCATGCCTCCCGACTGGCATTGTGATCACGAACAATCGAAAAAAAATGAGGAATTGAACACGCAAGCAATTGGCTCTGTCACATGCTCTCCTTCTCTCCCTAGCTTGATTCTTTCGAAATATTATCAACGGCAATGTAACTTTGCTTTCGGGACATTTTCCCAAATAGCAAGAGTGGTTGAATCTGAGCTATGCTCATCGCGGTCCTTCGTCAGCCCTGCCTTGGGCCAGTATGTAAAAAATGTAATCTGCACCGTTTTGGAATGCCGTCTAATACATTGCCCAATTTGTACCAAGATGTAATCATATTACCGCTCAATTGCCGCCGTCATATGGATGTTAATGTATCTTGCCAAGTATATAAATACGCGATATGCTCTAAGTCTCATTCTGTGATTTGTATCTTATCATCTTACTTGTATTTCGTCTTATCAGTGTCCTGTTGTGGTGCCTGTGCCATCCGTCCCTTCCCCCCCCCCTCGCTTCCTATCCACAAAAAAACTCTATATATATCGCAGTTCTGGAAACTTTCAACTATTCACAAACAGTATCATAACCATGGCGTCTGATACCGAATCTACTACTCCGTCGATCTCCTCGACTTCTGCAACTCCAAGTCTTTTGGGCGTTCTCGGCTCTCACAAAACTAGGGTCATTGATAATGATGGCTCTGGCTATACTTCGGCCAAATTTGAAGGAAAAGTAGCTCAGATGGAGAAAGGTGAGCGCATATATCGTATAACAAGTTTGAACCAACAAGTTTGACTAACTGTTTAGTTATGGATGAAATTGACCGAAGATCTTTTATCCCCGAACCTCTTATCGAAAATGAAACAAAGGTATGTTGTTTATTTTAGTGTCTAGTTAGGCAATGGCTAGCTCTCTTTGTTGCCGATAAGGATTGGTGTCCGAGTCAACTGGGCCTTCTCCGCAATATCAACAACAATTATGCTAACACACGTCTAGTGGTTCTACAACAATTTGGGAATTGACGATTCCTACTTTTCTACTGAGTCAGTAGATAACATTGTTTCTCATATTCATTCTCTTTATGCTGCCAAAGTCGCTGCTTATGCTCGTGATGATAAGCAATTGATTATTCAGCTCGACCGTGAGGCCGATGATCACGCTGTTTACATTGACACCTCGGTTCCTGGCCAGGCTCATCTCGATGGTCCTCGATATGAGCACAGAATTGATATCAAGTACCTTGCCACTTCGACCCCTCAAAATGCCTACAGGGTCGAAACATTTCGATCTTCCAATGCTTTGAGTGATGAATCAAGACAACTCCGATGCTACTTTGTGTACAAGTGTGATTTCCTCGACCCTGATGCTGGATCCGACGAAATTGATTTGGCCAAAATCTCAGATAAATCTTTTTATGAGAAATCAACCAACCACACTAAAAAAATCTACCAGGGTATCATCGCTCAGGCCGTTAAGCGAACAGGTCCTGTCATTGAACTATACGAAATCAATGGCTCTCAAGAGCGTCGTCTGATTATTGGTTACAAACAGGGATCTACTACTGGATATTTTTCAGCCTTAAGTGATTTGTATCACTATTACGGTTTGACCTCTACTAGAAAATATGTTGAGCAATTTTCTAACGGTGTGACTATCATCTCCATGTATTTGGTTCCGTCCCAGAACGTTCAGACTGCCAAAACGCTTGAGGACTTGAAAGCATTGAAGCACTTCCCTCCAATTGAGCACTCTATCCATCAGATTGTCAAAGAGGCTTCCTTGTTGTATTGTTTGCCACAAAACGATTTCAGTGAGCATTTTGCTAAAGGTGAGCTTTCGCTGCAAGAATGCGCTTATGCTTACTCCGTATTTATTTTTGCCAGTAACTTCATCAACAGACTGGGTTCCGAATATTCTACTCTGCTTGGCGTTTTGAACAAGAATGACGCTGCCCAGTTGGAATTGCTTGAAAAGATCAAGAGAAGATTGCGACAAGAAACCTTCACCAGAGAATATATCAAGGAAATTATCAGCAGTCAGGTGGATACAGTAAGACAACTCTATCTGCAATTTGCAGACAGTTTTTACGCTCAATCTGCTGCTGAGGAGGATAACCTGATGCCTACTCTTTCTTATCAGAGACTTCAGACGTCTCGTGTTCTTTCCACTGACGAAATCAAAAGTTTGATTTCTAGAAATTCTGTTAACGAGCATCAAGTTCTTGTCATGGAGACCTTTCTGGATTTCAACCGACATGTGCAAAAGACAAACTTTTATACTCCTACCAAGGTTGCACTGTCGTTCAGGCTTAATCCTGCTTTTCTTCCCTCTGAGGAATATCCTCAGCCTCTTTATGGTATGTTCTTGGTAGTGGGTCAGGAATTCCGAGGTTTCCATTTGAGATTCAGAGATGTTGCCAGAGGTGGTATTCGTATTGTCAAGTCTCGAAACAAGGAAGCCTACTCTTTGAATGCTCGATCGCTTTTTGATGAGAATTACAATCTTGCGAATACTCAGCAGAGAAAGAATAAAGATATTCCTGAAGGTGGCTCTAAGGGTGTTATCTTGCTCAACGTCGAGCAACAGGATAAAGCCACACAAGCTTTTGAGAAGTACATTGATTCTATCATCGATTTACTCATTCCTGGTACCACTCCCGGCATCAAGGATGCCATTGTTGACTTATACGGCAAACCCGAAATTTTATTCATGGGACCTGATGAGAATACCGCTGGCCTTGTTAACTGGGCAACACTACATGCAAAGAGAAGAGGAGCTCCTTGGTGGAAATCATTTTTCACTGGAAAATCACCAAAGCTTGGAGGTATTCCCCATGATACTTATGGTATGACCTCATTGTCTGTGAGAGAATATGTTAAAGGTATTTACAGGAAGTTGAACATTGATCAGCCCACTGTTCTGAAGTTGCAAACAGGTGGACCTGATGGTGATCTCGGTTCCAACGAGATTCTACTTTCTGAGGAGAAATATGTTGCCATTGTTGATGGCTCTGGTGTCATTGTTGACTCCAATGGTCTTGACAGGACCGAACTGTTGCGTCTTGCCAAAAACAGACTTATGGTCTCAGAATTTGACAAATCCAAACTTAGCAAAAATGGATATAGGGTTCTCGTCGATGATAAGGACTTGAAACTTCCCAATGGTAAAGTGGTTCAAAATGGAACTTCTTTCAGAAATTCGTATCATCTCACTGCGTTCGACGACAACCCAATTCAAATGTTCGTTCCTTGTGGTGGCCGACCAGAGGCAATTGATATTAACACAGTTCATCAGCTCATTAAGAGCGATGGTACTTCCAAAATTCCTTATCTTGTTGAGGGTGCAAATCTTTTCATCACTCAGGATGCGAAGCTCATTCTTGAAGAAGCTGGGTCTATTATTTTCAAAGATGCATCTGCAAATAAGGGTGGAGTAACCTCGTCTTCGCTGGAGGTACTGGCTTCTCTTGCCTTTGATGATGAGGGATTCTTTCAGAACATGTGTGTCCATGATGGGGTTCAGCCAGAATTCTATCAGGAATATGTCAGAGACGTGCAAGCTACTATCCAGGAAAATGCACGGCTTGAGTTCGAGGCCATTTGGAGAGAGCATGAGCAGACTGGAAAGCCTCGATCTATTCTTTCCGATGACCTCTCCTATGCCATCAACGACCTCACTGAGGAGCTGTCCGCTTCCAACTTGTGGCACGACACGAAATTTAGAGATAGTATTCTTTCGGAAGCTCTTCCTAAAATCCTTGTTAAAAAGATTGGCTTGCAGACTATCATCAACCGGGTTCCTGATAATTATTTGATGGCAATTTTCGGCTCTTATCTTGCTAGCCGATTTATTTACGAGAAAGGCACCAGCCCAAGTCAGTTTGCCTTTTTCGAGTTCATGGTTGAAAAGAAAAATGCCGTTAGCAACAAGTAGGTTATGTTATAGCTCAAAGAAATTTATTTAATATCAATTCAAAAAAAAATTGAACAAAGCAGTACCATTAATATATATGGAAAGATAAGCTTTAGCAAAAAAACTCGGCAACGGGGAATTGAACCCCGGTCCCCCGCGCGCTGCTAATGAAAGCTTGACAGGCGGAAATTCTAGCCACTAAACTATTGCCGATTCTTGTTGAAAAAAAAAATGTTTTCCCACTTCATAGTGCATTGCAAAAACATGATAAAAATTTGGTTTCCCACCATTCTACTTGATTTGAGGCTCATCCCTGCGTAGAAACGAGAACGCAAAATAGCCATCCATCAGGAAATACATAAATAGTAGTATAAGGAAATCTAGGTAGTGCATAGACGTTTATAGGCGATTTAGTAGTACTACACAATATTTTTTTCTGAATTTCGGTTGAATTGGATCATTATTTTCTACAAAATACTGTCAGCTACTTAGTAACCTTCCAGTGTGAGCCGACAAAATTCAAATTTTTATGCTTAAATAGTACCACTACACAAAAATGGCCGAAACTGTCAAAACGTAGTTAGAAGGCAGTGTTGACCGAGTGGTTAAGGTGGTAGACTTAAGATCTCCTGGTCGTTAGACCGCGCGCGTTCGATTCGCGTACACTGCAATAATTTTTTTTTGACTAAATGACTGTAAAAGTTACTTTCTTTTTTTTTTGAATAATATAATGCCATCATGAAGAGTAGTGATGGATTGTTTTGTGTTGTGGCTTTTTAGTTTTGTTATTGATAAGATTCTGTTTTTTGTGAGAATTTGCTATAAATCAACCTTACGATCTCCATCTTTCTTCACTAAACAATATTTCGAAATTATGAGCACAGTGAGTAGCATGGCACAGAACAATAACAACGTATACTAATATAAAGGCATTGAAAAACGAGAATCCTATAGTCTTTGTTCGAAATTTGGCTTACGACACCAGTCGTGATGAGCTATATGAACTGTTTGGTAAATTCGGTGCTATACGGTATGTTGATCTACTACTCAGAACACTCATATTAGAAGCTAACTTTCAGGCAAGTAAGATTGGGAAATAAAGATGAAACTAGAGGATCGGCATATATCATCTACGAAGAAGCTTCGGATGCCCGTTCTGCTGTTGACCAGCTATCTGGTTTCAGCTTCAAAAACCGTTACTTGGTTGTATTGCTGCATAGCATTGAGAAAATGCGACTTGCTGAAGACGATCTTGAAATTAGAAAGGAACGCTTGGAAAAATTGAAAAAAGAGCATCAAATTGAGTGATTGGATGGTTTGGCGCTATTCAATATACCGTTTGATATCATCCTCACTAACCAGTGTTGATTGATAAAACAAACATAGTGGACTCGTTTCTTAATTTCGGATTTCTTGTTTTGAATCAAATGATGTGGTCTTGAGCGGAGATTTTCGTCCGTTATAAGAAATATCACTTTGCATCATTACTGGACTATAGGTGCAATAGGATTTTTAACATTGCAGCCACCTATTATGCGATCTACCAGCGATATTTAGGCTACGTTCTCATATGAAGCATATGCCTATGGATTGCGTCAACTTCTTGGGACTGCGGGTTTGGTGACTCGTTACTCAGTGCTGCTTAACATTTGCATGTTGCTCTTAAGTTTTAGAAACGATCAGCGGTTCATTGTAGAATAGATGCTGAGTCTTGGTGACTGTCTTTTGAGCATTGGATTTGTCTTGAGCTTTTGTTTCTTCAAGTACTGCTTAACTTTTTGTGTCTCCGCGATTGCGTGATATGCGGCGCATCAGATATTCGAATTATCGGCAAGATACGACTTTCTGCTCTTCAAATCATTTAAAAGACGGGGGGGGGCGTCTCTTCTTTTGCAATACTAGAACATTTTTTTTCAAAGAATTCGACGCCTGTTTCAGTGCTTGTATTGCTTTGGTTTTCATTTTGCCATACTCAGCTTAAATTATTTCTGCTATTTAATCAGACAAGATGGGAACTCAAGTGGAATCCCTGTCAGAATCGATTTTCGATAAGCTTAACCTAGGCTCTGATGCGCACTTTGAAACGTTTGCATTGCCAGATTCCAATCAAAAACTACTAGGAGCTCCTCATGCGCCAGGAACAGTGTTTCCCTTAGCCTTGAAGGCATCCAAACCGACAAGTCTGGCAGAAGCCGTTAAATCAGTGGAAGAGCTCCAAAGGAGTCACATTTTGACTGGTCTCCTTGCTAAGCATGGAGCGATTGTCTTTCGTGGTATACCGATTGATAATGCTGCAGACTTTAGTAAGTTTTCGCATGCATTTGGCTATCAGCCACATGAGATTATTGGCATAGTTGTAGATCGTCCTGAACTGGCACCTAATGTTGCTCCTGCGAATAAGGCACCAAAAAGCACCACTATTGGATCTCATAATGAAAGCCCCCAAGTGCCTCATGCACCTGGCTATGTTTTCTTCTATGGCCATGCTGCACCACCAGTTGGAGGAGAAACTCCTCTAGGCTCATCATTGGAAATATATGACATTGTCAAGCGAAAAAACCCAAAGATCATTGAGGAACTCAGTGAGAAAGGTGTTCGCAACGAAATCATTTACCGCAAACAGCCAGCTTACGCAGGCAATTCGACTATTTTTCAAGCGTTTGGCAAGCACATCAAACCTGAAGATGATGAAGAGACTAGAATCAGGAAGATGGAGTACCAGATTAAACGTTACAATAGAGACAGCAGGTTCACTTTCCATGAATGGCTGGATGATGGCTGTCTAAAAGTTACCAACATTGTCCCTCCTATACGACGACAGCCCAAGACAGGATATCCCGGCTTTTTCACATCACTTGCTGCTCGTTATGAAGTGGCCCTGAGGGGAAAGGATGAAGAACAGGCAAAAGTTCAATCTCTACCGAGCTTTGGAGATGGCACGCCTATTCCAGAGGAATACCTGGAAACGATTTTACAGGCAACCTTAGAATCGCGCGTGCTTCATAAATGGCAGCGAGGTGATGTCATTGCCATTGACAATCGAATTGCTCAGCATGGCCGCCTTCCATGGGGCAATGAGGATGAGGACCGGGTGATTCAAGCAAGTCTCTGGGATGCAGAATTACCTGAGCCTTTTAATGATTCACCGCTGTCACAGCTTGATGTTCCCCTAGAGGATAATGCATTATAGTCTTTGTTGGTTTTTTGAACAGGTCTTTTGGCTTGAATATGGACTTTTCTAATTATGTAGTGCGGAAATCAATTTCCATTTATTTATGGACCCCTCCCCCGTATCTTATTTTGATTTAAACTTGTCAAACCTTCTCTATTCGATTCAAGCTACCAATTAGTCCCGGTGGGGCCGTCCGTGATGATACGCAGCCGCACGTCACGGCTGACTCTTTTTCAAAATTTCACAAACCTACTCAACCTCATAACTTGTCATTGTTCAAAATGAACTTCCCTAAATCAGAGGAAGAGGTATTGAAGTTCTGGGAGGAAATCGACGCCTTCCAGACATCGCTGAAATTGAATGAGAACAAGAAGCCTTTCACCTTTTATGATGGTCCACCTTTCGCCACTGGTACTCCTCATTACGGGCATATGCTGGCCAGCACCATCAAGGATATTGTCCCGAGATATGCTCATATGAATGGACATAGTGTGGAACGACGGTTTGGTTGGGATACCCATGGCTTGCCTGTCGAGCACATCATTGATAAGAAGCTTGGTATCACTTCCAAGGACGATGTCATGAAGATGGGTATTGCCAAGTACAATCAGGAGTGCCGATCCATTGTCATGCAATACGTTGACCAATGGAGACATGACATTGGACGTCTTGGTCGATGGATTGATTTCGATAATGATTACAAGAGCTTGTATCCTACTTACATGGAGTCTGTTTGGTGGGTTTTCAAGCAGTTGTTCGACAAAGATGCCGTCTACAAGGGATATCGAGTCATGCCTTATTCGACTGGTTGTACAACCCCTTTGAGTAATTTTGAGGCTCAGCAAAATTACAAGGATGTTCTTGACCCTGCTGTTACAATTGCATTTCCTATAGTTGGTGATGAAAACACCAAACTATGTGCCTGGACTACCACCCCTTGGACTTTGGTTTCCAATTTGGCATTGGCCGTCAATCCAAACTTTGAGTATGTCAAGATTTTGGATGAGAAGACTGGTGTCAACTATATCCTGCTTGAAAAGCTGCTGACTACTTTGTTCAAGAACCCCAAGAAGGAGAAATTGAAGGTTGTCGCTAAGATCAAGGGATCTGAACTTGTTGGTTTGAAATACGTCCCACTTTATGATTATTTTTATGAGGAGTTTAAGGATACTGCATTCCGAGTTATTGGAGCTGACTACGTTTCCGATGACTCTGGTACTGGTGTTGTACATCAAGCTCCTTCTTTTGGTGAGGAAGATTACAACGTTGCCATGGCTAATGGAATCATCAGCGAAAAAAGACCCGGTCCTAATCCTCTCGATGACGTAGGAAGATTCACCTCCGAGGTTCCCGACTATGAAGGCATTTATGTCAAAGATGCTGATCGAAAAATCATCAAGCATCTTAAGGAAACTGGAAGATTGCTGGTAGATGCTCAAATCCGCCACTCTTATCCTTTCTGCTGGAGATCTGATACTCCCTTGTTATACCGGGCTGTGCCATCTTGGTTTGTTCGAGTGAAGGAGGTTGTTCCAAACATGCTCTCCAATCTTGAAAAGACCAGATGGGTTCCCAATACTATCAAAGAGGGTCGATTTGGCAACTGGATTAAGAATGCCCGAGACTGGAATATTTCAAGAAACAGATACTGGGGTACTCCCATTCCCTTGTGGGTTTCTGACGATTTTGAAGAAATCGTTTGTATCGGATCTATCGATGAACTCAAGCAACTTTCTGGTAGAGATGATATCACTGATCTCCACCGAGAATCTATCGATGATATCACCATTCCTTCTAAAAAGGGTAAAGGTGTTTTGAGACGAACTGAAGAAGTCTTTGATTGTTGGTTTGAGTCTGGATCTATGCCTTATGCATCTAAGCACTATCCTTTTGAGGATAAAGAAAAGTTCGATTCTGGTTTCCCTGGTGATTTCATCTCTGAGGGTCTTGATCAGACTCGAGGTTGGTTTTATACTCTTACAGTTCTTGGTAATCACCTCTTCAACTGCTCTCCGTTCAAAAATGTCATTGTGACAGGAATTGTTCTAGCTGCTGACGGGAAAAAAATGAGTAAGCGTCTCCAGAATTATCCTGACCCGAATGCTGTTTTTGATAATTACGGTGCTGATGCTCTCAGATTGTACATCATCAATTCACCTGTTTTGAAGGCTGAAACTCTCAGATTCCGAGAAGAGGGTGTCAAGGAAGTTGTTTCAAAGGTCTCACTCCCCTGGTGGAATTCATACAAGTTCTGGGAAGGACAGGTTGCTCTCCTCAAGAAGACTCATGGAATCGATTTCGAGTATGATCCTAAGAAGGTGTCATCTTCTAACAATGTTATGGATAAGTGGATCATGGCTTCTTTGCAAACTCTTATCGCACATGTTCACAGTGAAATGAAGGAATACCGATTGTACACTGTCGTTCCTGGTTTGCTAAATCACATTGATGATTTGACCAACTGGTATATCAGACTTAACAGATCACGGTTGAAGGGTGAGAGCGGTCCTGAGGATGCTCTCGTTGCTTTGAACACCTTGTTCACTGATTTATATGTCTTTGCGAAGGTCATGGCTCCTTTTGCTCCTTTCTTGTCTGAGACCATTTATCAGCGACTGCGATCCTCTTTCCCTGCTGGAGCTCAGACTGAGGTTGATACTCGATCCGTCCATTTCTTGGATTATCCTCAAGTTGAGACTGAGTTGAAGGATGACGAAACAGAGCGAGCTGTCGGTAGAATGCAAAAGGTCATTGAACTTGGCCGAACTATCCGTGAGAAGTTTACTATTTCTTTGAAAACACCTTTGAAGTCACTTGTTGTTCTTCATCACGACAAGCAGTACTTGGAAGATATTCGATCTTTGCAGCAATTCGTCATTGATGAGTTGAATATCAGAGATCTGATCTTGACTGACGACGAAGACAAGTATGGTGTTGAGTATCGTGCTCAGGCTGACTGGCCTGTTCTTGGTAAGAAACTCAAGAGAGATATTGTCAAGGTCAAAAATGGTTTGCCTAACCTTTCCAGTTCCGAGGTACAGAAGTATCTTGAGACTGGTAAGGTAGAAGTCAACGGTATTGAATTGGTTGAGGGCGATCTCCAGGTTATTCGAGGTCTTTCTGAGTCTCAGACTAGCTCTGGTCACCAGGTCAACACTGACCAGGATGTGCTCATCATTTTGGACACCAACATTTATGATGATCTCAAACACGAGGGTGTTGCTAGAGAATTTGTCAACCGAGTTCAGCGATATAGAAAGAAGCTTGGTTTGCAGCAAACTGATGAAGTTCAGGTCCAGTATAAGATTGTCAAGGATCCCATTGGTCTGGTCGACTGTCTTTCAAAGAATGGTACCTTGTTGGAGAAGGCTTTGCGACGACCTCTTCAGGAATATGAGGGTGATGGAGAAGTTATTGGCGAGGAAGATCAAGAGATCGGGGATGCTACATTTAAGCTTAGATTGTTGAAGTTGTAGATGTAACCAATGCAAGTAATTGGATGGAAAATATAATAATGACAGATATCAGGCATAATTTATAAACCAAGCCTAACATGAAGGCTGGAGATAGAATATTTCAGTCCAAAGTTTCCACAAAAATCTTGCTCCTTTTTGTCAAGAAATCACATGGGGTACAGTGATGACGGTACAAAGACATATAACATATATTTACATAGCATATAAAATACAAGATGACGCAAAAAACACTATTTCAACTAAAAACCAGTTAGGTCCACGAGAAAGACAAACAAATTTCAGCTCATCCAAATTGGCACTTACATGTTGCTTGACACACTTGTTGAATATTTCAAACTCGGCTCGGCAGCGATCTTTGGACATGGTCTCAGCAGACGCAAGAATACAACTAGAATAGGCAGCACCGGCCTCAGCACATTTAGCAGAAGCCACGGCGAACTTTTTGAGAGGTCGAATAGGCCGCTGAGAAGACATTTCTTAGTCGGAATATATCTTTATGATGAATCCAGATTCAAAGCTCTGGGGTTTGAGAATTGAGATCAATAGGTCTTATGAGGCTGTTGGATTCTATTGAGCCCCGGGTAACTTTCGGGCACCGACCAGGTGCTTAGATAAGAGGCTCAAAGCTGGACCAATAACAGCGAAAGTTTAAAGAAATTACCAAGGAGAAAATAATAATCATTTTTCAGCTAGCAATAACTCATCACTGTCAGTAGGATAATTTTTCCTAATCTATTCAAGGTTTTTTTGAGTGGTGGTGTTATCGGGTAATTTGGACAACAAATAGTCGGTGCTTATCACCTGTAATTGCTTAAAGTAGCCCCAGGCCCCCCCGTCAAGTGTTTGCCTTCCTACTGACTACTATTGGAATCCCCACGCGTTCTAAACATAAGTGAAGAATAGCTGGGTAAACAATTTGTTTGGCAGGAATTATCTATTCGAGAGAAATTGATATTGGTGAGTAGCCTTAACTCGGCCAGCTAGCAGGTTATAGAGCGGGGGGGGAAGTGGCGGTTTATTCTAATAGAGTGGCCGGCCCGTGCTTGTTTGTTAACCGTACTAACAGAACATTGCATCAGAAACCAAGAGAAATGCGATCACAATTCAAGGACGAACATCCTTTCGAGATTCGTCGAGCAGAAGCCGACCGAATCCGACATAAATATGGTGATAGAGTACCAATTATCTGTGAGAAGGTGGACAAGTCTGATATCGGCACCATTGATAAGAAGAAGTACCTTGTTCCTCATGACCTCACTGTAGGGCAATTTGTTTATGTTGTTCGAAAGCGAATTAAGCTTGAGCCTGAAAAGGCTCTTTTCGTTTTTGTAGATGACGTTCTCCCTCCTACTGCCGCTTTGATGAGTTCTATTTATGAAGAGCACAAGGACCCTGATGGCTTTCTTTACGTCACCTACTCCGGGGAAAACACGTTTGGTGATTTATTAGAAGAAATAGCTTGAAATCAGATTCGGCACTAAGTAGCCTGGTAGTTAGCGTCTATAGCGATGTGCCTTCCCCACAGTTTTATTATTATTCTTTATTATTATTATTATTACCGGCACAAACGGTTGTTATTTTGAGTTTGAGGTACGTATAACGGTGTCTAGACTATTGCTATCGATGAGAAATAAACATACAGTCAGTTTTCTATAGCAATTGCTTGAATGCAAATCGAATCTTCAAAGATGTATGTATCATTGATGATTATCTCCTATCATTGTCAGTCATGTTTAAACCGTCAGATGTGTAGCTGTCCTACCCTCTTAGTTGGCAAGACAATGGTGGACGCGGGAAACAGATAAAGCTACTAAAGAAATGAAGGTTTGAACGAATTCAATAATACGATTGTTATAGCAACTTTCTTTGAAATATAGTTGAGCCCGTATAACTAATCTGTGCAGTCTTGTGCCCTATAAACAGCTGAATATCGATTCACTCTGGATTTCATAAGAAACGTATCTTTAATATATACATCTACTATATTGGCAAGATATGTAAGCTAGCGAGAGATATAATCATTCAGATCATTACAGGAAACTTACAACTTGGCACCAACAAGCTCAGCGTACTTCTCAGTGCTGAAAGACTTGGGTCGCTCAATAGGAGCACCAACGGCACGGTCAATGATGATCTGAGGCAAGACACCGATAGCTCGAGAAACAGCGAACAAAACAGTGTAGTAAGACTCCTCAGTCAAACCGTAGTACTGCAACAAGACACCAGAGTGAGAGTCTACATTGGGCCAGGGGTTCTTGGTCTTACCGTGCTCGGTCAAAACCTTGGGAGCAACCTCATAGATCAAAGAGACGAGGTGGAACAAGTCGTAATCAGGCATGTGCTTGAGAGCAAACTGTCGCTGAGCCATGTATCGAGGATCAGTCTTTCGCAAGACAGCGTGACCGTAACCGGGAACGACTCGTCCAGCGTTCAAAGTGTCCCACAAGTACTTCTCAATGTCAGCCTTGGTGACGTTGGTGCCAATCTTGGACTTCATCTCCAAGATCCACTCCAAAACCTCCTGGTTAGCTCGTCCGTGCAAAGGACCAGCCAAACCGTTGAAACCAGCGGCAACGGAGAGGAAAGGAGAAGAGAGGGCAGAGCCGACCAACTTGGTGGTGTGGGCAGAAACGTTACCACCTTCGTGGTCAGAGTGGATGGTCAAGTACAATCGCATCAACTCCTTGAATTCGGCATTGTCACCGTAACCAAGCTGCTTAGCAAAGTTGGCAGAGTAATCGCTCTCGGGGTCGATAGCAGCAACCTTACCGTCCTTGAAAGAGTTTCGGTAGATTCGAGCAGCAATG
Source organism: Zygoascus hellenicus (assembly GCA_030564625.1). Classification (NCBI taxonomy): domain Eukaryota; kingdom Fungi; phylum Ascomycota; class Dipodascomycetes; order Dipodascales; family Trichomonascaceae; genus Zygoascus; species Zygoascus hellenicus. Next base: position 260,253 of record JAJLWE010000015.1, read on the forward strand.
GTGGGAAGCTTGGCAATCAAGTCAATGGAGTCTTCGTAAGCGTACTTCCAGAACTCCTTCTTGTTGACACCAGACTCATAAGCCTTAGAGAAAGCAGACTCAGACTCCAAAGCATTGACAGCAATAGAAAGCTGAGCCATGGGGTGCAAGTTCTTGGGGCATCGGTCAATCAACTCAGTGACGTGAGCAGGGAGTTCGTGTCGAGCAGCAAACTCCTTGGAAAGGGCCTTAACCTGAGCATCAGAAGGGACCTCACCAGTCAACAAAAGCCAGAAAAGACCTTCAGGAAGGGGCTCGTTGCCACCAGCAGCCTTGGGCAAAACCTCCTGCAACTCAGGAATAGTCTTGCCTCGGAATCGGATACCCTCATTGGCGTCGAGGACGGAACCTTCCCAGACGAGAGCCTTGATTCCTCGCATACCACCATAGACCTGGTCAAGCTGAACCTCACCAATGACATCAGAGCCGTGGGTCTTTCGAAGAGTCTTGATCTTCTCGATGTTCTCGGGAAGCAATTCAGCGAATCGCTCCTTCAAGGTCTGCAGGAAAAGTTAGTTTTATTTGTTCTTTGACCCAGTTTGTGGAGTACCATCGGAGGTGCGGGGCACAACTGTTCCGGTCATGTGACGTGAGGACCTGGTGTGGTGGGGGGGCCGTCTGACTAGCCAATCAAAATGATCCACAGCCAAGGTGCAAAAATTTCGAATCCGGCCAATAATGCAACAAAAAAAAAGCGAAGCGGACCCAAAAATGATTGGAATTGAAAAATTCAATAAATCAATCATAAACAGCTTTATAGTCTGATGTCATTGCAACCCATTGGCCTTGTTGAGGTTTTTGTACGCGTGAAAATCATTCTAGCTGGCAGCCCGGCCACCAAGATCAACTGCCAAAACAAGAACAGTCGTCTGACAAACAATAAATGGTCTCGAAATGATGAAAGGAAAATTGATACCATAACACCAAACCAATACATCATATTGACTGGAACTTATTGAGAGTTTTCCTCTCATGTCAAAGCCCACCACCATCACTGGTCGGTGAGGAGGAATGCAACCCCAGACAGCAATTACTGATCAAACAGCAGCAGCGCCATACTTACAGGTTCGCTGGAGTAGCTTCGAGCAGAGACAGCCAAAGCTCGGGCAGACAACTTAGAAACAGCAGGTCGCAAATTATTCAAAGCAAGAGACATTGTGGAATAGCGAATAGAACTGATTAGTCTTTAAACAACTGTTGAAGAGGAAACAGCAAATGGGAAAGGACACCCTTTTAAATTTGGGCCAGAACGGTTGTCTCGGCAGGTCACGTGCGCCCCTCTTCCATCCCCCCCGCCCGCTCTCGGCCTTGCTGCATACCCGCTTATCCGGGGTAAAACGTCCGCTATGAACTATACATTAATGCTCATTTAGGTAAAGAGCTCATCATCTGATTACCATGGTTTCGTTTTCGGAGAGATTCGGCCTAGTTTCAAAGAATTCGTTGTATTAAACTAATGGCTTCCTTTGGTCCATTTTTTCACACTAAATCAAACCTTCGTGGGGTATCTGCCGAGGCTTTTGAACACATGCCAGAGGAACAAACCGGAAGAGAAGACCAGACAGATTATGGAGTTACGGGAGCTATGAAACAGACCACAGTACAAACTTACTCCTGAAATTCTTCTTGTTAAAACGTTGATGGTCTGCATTTTTTGTTGATTTCTGTCATGCGGCAACCGGCGGAGGACTAGCCGGACCTGGAAATTTCACATCCAATCAATGACGTACAAGAGAGGCTGTTACATGGTTGGAGGCCGCTTCGCTGCATTGATCAGTGCTAAGCTATACCATCTGAGGGCTGTTGCAAGATTAGCTTTATATCGAACAGACTACCTCCAAATTTTCTTTCATGAAGGATAGTTGAGGAAAAAAGGAAAAAATAAAATAAAAGAATAAGCCACAGGCTGATCTCGTCAATAACTCGTGGGGGGAGTATACATACAAGCTGCATTATGCTGGCCCACGGCTTTCTCGGATATACCTAAATAATATACCATGGTAGCTGGATTATTAGCAATTTTAACATGGAGCGGTCTCTTTTCAATACCAATCAAGAAGTATAACGTGGGGGGACTGGAGAGAAGAATTAGGACCCTTGATGAATAAGTCAAACCCACCGACGATCCATTACTTACGGTGGGCTTTTACTGATTCTAAGTCGTTTTATTTGAGTATTGTAATAATTTTTTGGCCAGGAAATAAGCTAGAATATTTGGAACATCACCACCCACATACAAGTAGTTGTTGATATTTGGTAGCAATGAAACTTATGGAGCCGAAGCTTAAGGGAGCAGTACAGTACCAGCCGCTTTAGCAACTCAGCCTATTTTTGCAAACCCATTCTATATCAGATATAAGCCAATGCAATTCTATTCTACTTTCACTTCCATTCATTTACATCAAGATGCTGATTGTAACATCGTCTGGCATCGGTCACTTGAGTCCTTGCTAACATCAGCCTCATCGTTGAATTGCACACACCAAAAAAATTCAACACCAACCTCCAACAACAATCAACACCAAAATACAATAGCTAGAATTGAAATCAAAGTCACAAGCTAACCACGACTACCAGATTGTTTTTTTGAATCATCTGAAAGTCTAGTTTGCAACGTGATTATATAGATTGGCTAAGAGACTCCAAGATGCCTGAGTTTTATGCCCGTCCGCAGTTGAACACGGATCATCAGCACCAACAACAGAGCTTGTTTGTTGGAACGCGTACTTTTGATCCGGCAAATCTGAACACTGCAAATCCTTTGGAGCTCTCGTCACATTTTATGGATGAATTTTTGAAAGCCGATAATGAGTTTCCAGAGATGTTCACCTATTTGGACTGTAAGTGTCAACTCAACCCAACGTGGCTGGAATATGCCGTGGATTTATCAATTGCTAATCTTTGCAGTCGGACATACTGCTCGATATCTACCGACCGATAGGAAAAAGTCTGACACTTCTTATCCTTGGTTCAATTACTCTCCATTCACCTTCAAATCGGTCATCAACACTCCGGACGAGATTTTCGAGCAGTACAATAACACATCTGTCAGTACATACATGGGATTATTCCCTGAGATTGAGCGAGCCTGGATTGCAGTTGATTCTCGCTTGTATTTCTGGAATTACCGAGGAGACAAGAATGACTTTCAAGCTTTTGAAGAGCTTCAAGAGGCAATTGTAGCTGTCAAGCTTGTAAAGCCCAAAAAAGGAACTTTCATTGCTGAAGTGAACTATTTATTAGTCATTGCCACTACAGACGATATTTATCTTGTTGCAATTTCCCATAAAAAAGGGAAACCCATGGAGTTATATGACTCTGGAATGTCTGTTTCCACTGTTGGTATGCAGGTTGACCAGCTACATGTTGATAACACTACTGGCAGAATCTTTTTTTCAGGCAAAAAAGACGGTGTCAATCTCTGGGAAGTTTGTTATGAGAGCCATGATTCTTGGTTCCGAAGCAAGTGTTCCAAGGTTTGTCGAACCAGATCTGGATTGATCTCAAATTTGGTTCCTACTCTCCCCAAACTGCCGGCTAGCCTACCATTACCACAGATGCCATGGAATAACGACTCTTCTTTCAATTCACATAGCGGTGCAGAAGCCATCATGCAGATATCTATTGATGAGACCCGTTCGCTTATCTACGTTCTGACTACGCATTCTACCATATACGTGTACACCATGCTCAGCGATCGAGAAGACATACGCGAACTGGCAAAAATTCCCCTGTCAAAAATACGAGCCGAAATCCGTGGTGCTCGGCCTGCACCAACTGACAACGCATTTAGCTTTTCAGGCGAGGACTTGTCCTTACTTACAGCCAACTTTTTGGCCCAGCCTTTCAAAATTGTCGCCTTGGAGCCTATAAAATCGTATCAGAGTAGATCAGTCTACTTTGCTGCTATCACAGATAATGGAACCAGAGTCTATTATCGAGCCACAACTCCTGAGACAAGAACAGGTTTCTCAACAAGTCTCAATTTGCAGTGCTTCCACGTAAGACCAGGTCCTCAACTTGTCAACGATATGGTTCCTAAAGCCCCTTCCAAGCCTGGTTCACGAATTTTGGAGCCGCACTACTTTTTTTCTGTGATGCCAAATGAAACCACAACTGGTGGAGATAGAATTCTTTGTTGTGCCCTTGACACTGCTTACTTACTGAGTACTGCTCATGGTGACTATGAAGTTTATGACACGTTGGATATTGAGGGACATGTCAGAGCTATTGAAATGATAACTCCAAGATTCTCTGCTGCTCCTACACCGGTAGGTTATGGCAATGAGACTGCTGCTCAGTACACTGTGACCCCCCCTCAAGTTGCTATCATGACAAATACCGGTATTTTCATCTATGAAAGGAAGTTTCCTTATATGGTATTTGAGCAACTGCTTCCTGATATGCAACGATTTTATGATCTTTACGGTACCACAGAGGTTTGTAGCGAGGCCCTTGCTTTTGTCTGCAAGCCCTCGTTAGCAGCTGATTCATTAAAGTCACAGGTCGCTGCCAACTATATCGGAATTGGAGGAAAACCAGCATACTCAGCTCAGCAGAAATATCAAAACAAACTTTTATTTCAACCTAGTGGCTGTTGTCAGGGATTGGCTACTTACTTATCTCGAATTATACGAGATACTTGGTCAAAGCCTGTTTTCAGTGTACAGAAGAATGCTGCCACCAAGAACACTACATTGCGACTAAATGCTAGTAGGGAGAATCTGGAAGTTTTGCAGGGCAGGTTGCTTGATTTGCTTCGGTTTTTTGAGATGTACAGAGCCCATATTGATGGCTTGGAAAATGGCCCTTCTCAGAAAGTCGGCGAGACCTTGGATGAAGAAAGTCTATATCTGATGGAGCATAGATCTATGCAAGCACTTCTCAAGCTCGTGAAAAGTATGAGAGAGGGATCTGGATTTCTTTTACTTCTATTAGAAGAGACACTGCCATTTAGCCAAGGCATCGAAGCTGCTCTTAGCCATTTACCAACTGAGCCCCGTAAAAAATTGGAAACTCTGACTTTCAGAGATTTCTTTGCTTCTAATGATGGAAGGATCATTGCTAAGGAGCTCGTTACGTCACTGGTCAATTTGAATATTGCCCGTGGCGGTAGTGTATCATCTATCGCAGGTGTTTTACAGGATCGATGTGAAAGCTATTGCACTGCTGAAGATGTCATATTATACAAGGCGAGTGAATTTTTGAGAAAGGCAAAACTAGGGGTGCATGATCTTCATGTGAAAACCCAAAACTTATACGCATCCTTGAACATGTTCAAATTAGCAGCACCAGCTTTGACTGAAGAAATTCTTCGAGAAACAATTGAGGAGTACGTTTCCTTGGATTTCTGCCAGGGAGCTGTTGATGTTGCATTGAGAGCCGCGATGGACATCGACAGAGCCAATTTGTCTTTGGCATATTATTTGGCTGGATGCCCAGAAAATGATCCAAGATCTGAACTTTTTCTGGCTAAAAAGAATATTTATAATATGATTTTCAAGGTTCTTGAGAACGCAGACGCAAAGGTTGCCTCTGCAGCAACAGCATCCGCAGCAACTCAAAATCTGGTATCTTCAATGAGGGACGAGACGTATAAAGCCTGCTTTTTGAGCGAAGATGAGCTTTTCCACTATTGTTTTTATGATTGGTTTTTTGAGAAGGGTCTTGAAAGTAGACTGATGGAGGTTCAGACACCCTACATTCTTTCCTATCTCGTATTCAAAGCCGAAAGAGAATTCTCGTTCGCAGAGCTTTTATGGATCTACTGCAAGAAGTGTGGAGACTCATTCAAAGCTGCTGAAGAACTTTTCAAATTGGCAGTGGGTAATTTTGAGCTTTCTCTTGACGAAAGAATGCGGTATCTCTCACGGGCTCGAACTTACTGTGGAGCAGATGGTGATGCAGAGACCAAACATGCTATGGATCGACTGGAGACTATGATTGATGAATATTTGCTAGTTGCATCTGTTCAGCATGAATTGCTTTGGGCCATTCAAGAAGACAAACGACTTGATTCTGATGTCCAAAAAGAGAGTATTGCAAAGTTGAACGGAAAAATCTTAACAATCAGTGAGCTTTTTAATGACTTTGCAAAACCTTTGGGTTATCATGATGTTTGCCTGGCTGTTTTCCGAGCTTCCGATCACCGAGACAGCATGGAAATCATATCGACTTGGACAGCTCTTCTTACCAAGGTGGATGCAACTTCCGAAGATAAAGGAGAGGCCTACAAGGCTATATCATCCACGGTTCAGAAACTGGGCCAGCAATTCAGACTGCAAGAATTCGTTTTCCCCTTGGAATTTCTTGTGCCTTATTTGGAAAAGTACAAGTTTGAACAAGCGCCTGAGTCACCAAATGGTTGGACTACCGAAACTTTTCTGAATGCTGGAGTATCCTGCGAGGCTTTGTACGGCTTACTGCAAGATATGCTGGAGCGTCGAGAGTATCCATTTGATAGTGATAAGGCTTACAAGATGCTCGTCGGCGACATCATCTATCTGCTGAATCGATGGATCAGCGATGCGAGAGCGCGACACGTTGTGCATCATATTCGAAAAGAAGATTTGGATAAACTTGCTAAGGTGGATAGCGAGGGTGTTGCAAATATAATGCGACGACTGGCTGTATAATGGAACGACTGTTTGGAAACTTGCTGATATATGTAATTTACACCTTTGTACTGTGTTCTTTATTCTATACATGTAGAAATAATCTTGCTAAATTATTTCGCATTCTCCAAGTAGCCGGCAGTTCCAATTAGCTGTTTGAGCTTTTCCACGGGCGGGTTTCTCAACAACACGTGGAAATGTTCTAATGCTCTTATGCTTTGCAGGGCAGTTGTATTTCTAAACCATAGAATGTCTTCTTTTTTCATCCCGAGCTCTTTGATGAATGTTTCCACAACATAGTGTTCAATCAACGCTTTAGCAGCATTAGAAATGTAGCCATCATCGGCTTTGGGGCTCGGAGTTTTGGACCAGACAACTACATGATCAATTCCGTCTTCTACTGCGTATGAAAAATCATTATACAGTATTCGGACATCATGTTTGTCTCCAAGGAAAGTGTTAGATACAGGCTTCAATTTAGTGCTGAGATCATCTTGAAAATAAGACGGATCGTCCACGTCCGGTATCCATCCAAGTTTTTTTCTCAAAACGTACTGCAAAGTACCGCCATATTTTTCTTTGTAAACGGTCTTGCACCGGTTGTACTCCGCGAGATCGGAAGGAGTCCTGGCCAGTAATTCCAGCCTTTGAGACTCTAGCATGTTAGCAAATTATAGGATGAAAATATGAATGGAAATGAAAACCAGGATACCCTTGCCGTCGCTTTGAATAAACAGAGAATTATTGCTGAATATCACCGAAAGTTCAAAACGAACGCAGAGAGAGGTCTTATCAGACTCCAGCATCGGAAAAACACATCCGTTGACACCATCCCGTACAAAACAAGATGGCTACAGCTACCTACCAATGATAGTCTTGAGTTTAGCCCACGAATATCTCTTAAATCCTGCGTCGATGACAGTCATCTCCGAGCAGAAAAAGCGCTGTAAGACGCGGAATATAAAACAAACACGATGTGCTTTTTAGGCGCAGAGGTGATGGCGGTCCTACGTTGCATCAGATGCTACCACCTCTAAAAGCGACATCTGCCACTCATCATGTGACCTATCCGATACAGCCGTATTATATTCTGTTTGCCATAGCAACAAGCTATAGGATCTTAGGGTAAGAAGCATAGATACTTGTTGACTCAGCTGCTAGTGTGAGTGGCGAGAAATACAAATATTTTTCCCGGGGCATAAATTCTTAAACAATGAAAAAACCATATTTATTGGAATTCGTGGCTCCAAGCTCCAAGCTCCATGCTTTGAAAGGGGTTGGTTGTGTTGTAAGTCTCAGCTCCTCCAGCACAGTAATGGAGGCCCACCCTAAGGAATGTGCCCAAGTGAAGCGATCTCAATAGCGATCTCAATAGTTAAAGAAGAGTTAGGCAGGAGAGAAAGTAAACCAGAGGGCTCTGCAGCGCAAAACTAACTTTGACACGCTCCACCAAGGAGAAGCATGCTGTGTCAGATGCAAAGTTTGTAGCGGAATAATCTAGCTAGGTTTGGCTCTCGAGCTGCAAATAAGCAACGTAGAAATGTTAATCTTTCTCACCGATACAAAACACCTGCCCATAGGTTGAGGCATATTTCTCGACTTCATTTTTTCATATTGCTGCTAGTCTTTTTTTGTCAATCTCATTTGATTTTCCATTGCATTCTTTTTCGAGTAGGAGGTCTTCATTTCTGCTGGATTTCTTTTTTTTCAAACCCATTTCCACCCAATTCTTTTAGTTCGTTCAAGCCCAGGTTCAAGATCAGCAAATTAATCACTTCCACCGCAAACAAAGTCATACTTCATGTAATAGACGAGAAATATGTTGAAGAAAACTTAAATTTCCCAGAAGCACCAACTAGAGTGTCAGGAATCAAGCTGGTGGCAAATCTGATAATGCTTTTATAGTTTGAAGTTGGCTTGAAATTGCTTAGCCAGAGCTCTTTGGTGCCACACACGATGCGGCAATGATCTTGGCAACCGCTATTTCTCGTTTGTTTTTTGCCGAGTTTTGTGACGCAGATCGGGTAGGCGACCATGAGGCCCTCCAGATCATTTGACAGCGGAGTTAATGAGAAAAAAAAGTGCAGTTACTGCTATGTCTCGGAGACTTTCAAATTGCGTGCTATATACTACAGGTCTGCTACGGGGAACAATTGTATAATCATGTAAAGCCGAGGTCGAACGGCAATTAAACGGCCCGATAAGTACAAAAAATTTTCTAGGTGAATAGGCAAATCGCTCGATACATTCAATTTTTTTCTATGGTACAATTAATAGGAAAATAAATAATAAATAACCATTGGAGGGCAATCATCAGTGGGTCAAACGTTTTAACGAAATATCAAAAAGAGCGGACATGGTCTTTCTCGTAGTTATTGAATCAGCAGCGACCGGCGGGGCGTAGCCAAGGCCAGGGCCAGCAATTGGATACTTCGAATAATCGAGTAGAAATATAATAATTAATAGAAGGTCAGCTTCCGGATCAAGAAAAGAGCGGTATATGAAAATGTTCAATGCGTTCAAATTTCCTCATCAGAAGTTTCTGATGAAGCCAGCTGGAGTTGGGACAGATTCATGGGGCAGTTTTCCTTTTGGTGACCAAGACGTCGGCATCGATAACAGCCTCCGAATTTCCTGAGCCTGTCTCGTTCCTCAGGAGTAAGCTTCGGAATATTGACAAGACTAGTTTCCAGATTTTGCTGTTGCACCAAATTCATGATCGAAGGAGGAGGAACCACGTTATTACCCATAGCAAGCAAGGGACACTGGTCCTTCTGATGACCCAATTGTCGGCATCGGAAGCAGCCTCCTTCCTTCTTCAAACGCTCCCGCTCTTCGGGAGTTAGTTTATGCAAATTCTCAGACAGCATATTTTTGGCATCAAGGGAGTTTGTTAATTGTTGGGGTTGCTGTGGTTGTTGCGGTGCATTGTACATTGTCGAAGGATAACCCATCATCAGTTTTCCTGGAGAAGGCGATCCAAATTGCTGATGCAATGCCGAGGTGGAGGAAGCAGGATTGGAGCCAGAAAGCATGGTATTGACTGATCCTGGGCTACCAGGGGCAGCATTGAGAGCATTTCCCTGTCCATTTTCGGCTCCGAGAATAGAAGACACCATATCGTAACCAATAGGATGCTGATTCAATTCTCCATCATAAGCCAGTTGAATAGCCTGGCTTAAAGTTCTAGGTGCGTGGGCGGAAACAGCTCTTCGAAGATCCATGTCGAGACCAGCAATGTATTTAGAAACGAGAGCCTCTTCATTGTGGGCTCCCATAGGCAAGGATCCCCATGAACGTTTGAACATGGTAGTATAGTCTGAAACACTGCCATCCTGATGCAAGTCTGGCAAAGACTCTGGGTCAGATCCGGCAGACGACGAACGCTGATGGCTACCGTGACCAGCTGACAAATGGTGCTGATGATGGTGATGCATGTTCAGCTGACCATGTTGTTGCTGATGGTGAGTCAGCATTTCACTGCTGTCCGGCACTGAGACTCCGGTAGAGTAAACGGAATCAATAAGGAACATTCCGGCAATTGCCTTCTTGAAATCTGGCCAAGGTGGCGTTGCCTTGAATGCCGTGTTCAAGCTTCTATACCATACCCGAGCAGAAGCCCGGAGATTTTGGGCAGCAATTTGGGTCTTCTGAGTGTCGCTAAGACTATGGCCAATCATGGATAGAAAATAATCATCCCAGTAATTGAGCCATGAATTTAAAGTAGATACAGAAGGCTCACCAGAATAAGCCGGCTGAGAAATCGGAGCTTGCTTGGTTATGCCGGGTTGTACAGAGGTTGGAGCATTCGAGAGCTTTGCTGAGGAAACATTCATCAGAGGATTAAAATGAGGCATGTCGCTATTGTCCAATGGCATAAAACTTAGATTATGACTGCTGTTATTTGGGGCAAACTGATTTGAAAATTGGTTATCAGTCATAGGGAGGGAAGCGGGTCTGAGATCAAATAGCATGCTAGGGGTTGATGAATAAGTAGATGGTGAAGTGACAAGAGGTTGATGAGAAGGTGAAAAAATCAAGTTTGCGGGTTTTCTAAGTGGCGTAACAGTGAAGTAAGTTTTGATTTTTTAATTTTTGCGTCAGGATAGACGCTGCAATCGATCTGCTAGAAATTTGCCAAATAATAATCGCAATAGGGTGGATTTGCGTGGTTATGTGGGAAACAAGTTATGGTTGTTTGCTGCTGTGATTTCCCGAGAAACTATGAAGTAAGAGGGAAAGGGATGAGATTTTTTTTTTGGTGTTGGTTTTGCTTTCGGGACGTTGAGAGACTATGGAAAAGTTAGGCACCAACCAAAAACTCTCAACAGTAGAAAGTCACAGAAGAAAATATAGAGGATGGAAAAAACCAGACCAAAGGAAAAAAAAAATTGAAATATTTGAAGAAAACCAAACAATCCAAAAATGGGGCCAAGAATTCACAAAAATAAATGACTAAGGTGAACCAGTAGCGAGTTGTTGGCCACTTGAGCCCAGCGAGGTCTTTTCAAAGGTAGTTGAGAGGCGAGCCGTGTAGCAAAAAGATCAGTGATGTTTAGCTGCAGATTGCTGTTGGCAAGCGAGGTGATAAATATGATAGAAAGCGTGAACTTGTGGAAAACCAGGGGCCTTTATATATAAAATGCCGAAGGCGAAAGACCGGAAATTTTTTTCTTAGTTACGCACTGAATCAGTCAGAGAACAAAATCAGGTTAGGGGGGTCGTAGCTTTGGTATTTATATAGAATTCATGGGGATTCGGTACCGAAGGCGATGAGGTCTCGTGCTAGCTCTTCTGTAGTTCCTTTTTGTTCCCTTTACTTATTAATTTTTTGTTTTTGTCAGCTTGTGGGTTTGCCACAATTGGGTGCTGCGCCGCACGCTTGCTGGAGTGTCTAGGAGCTGAGCCGGTGCGGAACTTGCTCATGGGGG